>MQRK01212657.1:0-28475 GCA_001938485.1 Girardia tigrina | reverse complement strand
GAATATTAAATCTAAATTTAAATAAATTAGTTTCAGATTATAAGAAATTAAATATTGATAATCCATCTGGTTAGGAGAGGCACAAACCCAAATCAACACACAACATTTAAACATGCAAACACTACACAAAAACATCCACACACCAAATATTCCTCACAATTAATATGAGGTTGTTGCAGAAGAAAGATAGGCTTTTGATTTTTTTATATTTAACGCTAGTTTTAGTATGAATTAAAAAACTTATTTTAAGCTCTTACAATATATTTCGTTTAATAATATCTCGATCTTTTTAATGTCAATAATTTTGCTTTAAATTAAAGATTTCTAAAAGTGATTTTCGCAATGATTACTTCTTAGAGATCAAACTAGAACGTAATACAGCTCAAACAGCCTAAAACATTAATTAAGTATGAGAAAAGAAGGGCTAACAAATTCACAGTGCAGTGCTGGTTTAAAAAGTTTTTCTCTGATAATATCAACCTGAAACATAAGCCTCGTACTAACCACTCATCAATGATTAACAATGACCAATTGAAGGTGCTGGTTGAAAACGATCCATGTACAACTGTTTATGCTGTCACAGAAGAGCTTAAAGTTGTTCCATCAAGTGCCACACAACCTTAGAAGCAAAAAAGTAAATCAAAAAAGCTCTACATAGCTACCATACGAATTGAACGAAAATCAAACAAATCACAGTTTTGAAGGTTCTTCGACTCTTCTTCAACGCAATAAAAATGATTTGTTTCCCTATCGGATCGTTAAGTTCAACAAAAATAGATCCACTTTGTCAATTCAGAACATTCGGCTAATTGGTTTGACTACGAAAAAAGCTACAAAACCCTTACTAGAGCCTAAATTACACGAAATGAAAGATATGATAACTGTTTGGTGGTCTACGACAGATCCGGATGAAGTAATTACGCCAGAAACCGAATTATTTGGTCCAAATACCATATTTTAAAGCATCAGGAAAACTTCCGCAAAGAGAAGTGCATCAAATACAGAATCAATTCCAAAAACACCATAAATGCTTCCGTTACTTCCTTGTTGTTCGTTGGCAAAAATATGTTGATTGTAATGGTTTTCTCTTTCGATCAATGTAAGTCCCAGAAATTTAGAATTAACATTCAAAAACCTTCATTTTTTTGCAACCATCGAATATTTTCAACTAAAACGTTATAAATAATATTGCAATACATACTACAATATTGTTTTTATTACAAAAAAATTCAATTTTTCAGAATAATTTTTTCATTAAATAATTTTCTTAACGGAATTATTTATTAATAAATTATCGTTTAATTAATTATCTAATTATCATTTTCTTTTAAAATAATAATTTCTATAAATTATGAAGAACAGTTTTGACAGTAATTATTATAAAAATCCATTTTTGTTTAGAAGAAAATTTGCCAAAAATATTTTACTAAAATTATGACTAAAAGTTTGGGAAATATGCGCTGCTCAACAAATGTTTGCTTATCATTGTCAGACACAAATTCATTAAAATTTAAATTTATTTGATCTTTTCTTTTGCATTAATCCTCTCGTTATAAATTGAAGAAATATGCAAATCAGAAAGAAAAAATAGCATTTTTTATTTACTTATATTTATTAATGAGTAAACTAATTTTTCGCTTTTTTTCTCCGCAATTGAACATTTATGATTAAAATATTAAGGCAAATAAATTTTAAATATTTTTGCTTTTTTCCCTTATTTTTTATATTCTAGTTACAGTTAAAATAATTTCTTTAAATGATAATAAAATTAAATGAACAATCAAATTTATTTTATGAAATATTTAAAAACCATCCCCAGTGTAAGTTGCGTTTATGCCACTTTCATTATTATCCCATTCTGATGTCATAATTTAACACCACGAAATTTATTACTATCAACAATTCACATACTTAAACAAATTTCTTATTAATAATACATTATTTCACCCAAAATTAATTCATTAAATTCTTTCGATTAAATTTTGAAACTTTACGAAAATTAAACCTTAAAATACTTTTACATTTTTTGCAAAAATTCTACAAAATTTAAAACCTTAAAATAATTTTGCATTTTTTTACAAAAATTTTACAAAATCTAAACCTTAAAATAATTTTGCATTTTTTTACAAAAAAATTTACAAAATTTAAAATGTAAAATAATTTTACATTCTTGGGTAACTTTATCATAAAAACTAATTAATTTAAATTTACAATAAGCACTTTTATTAAAAAAATTATTTCTAAAAATATTAATCCGTTAATTATTTATTTTAAATTTTATTTAAACTTATTCCACTTATAAAATATATTAATTGTGATTAATGTAAACATATTTTAAATACGTATTTATTTTATCATATTTTTACTCTACATTTTAATTTTCTAATTTATTTCCTTTATATTATCAAAATTAAAAAAATAATAAACTAATTTGGCGAAACTTAAAACTAACCCCTCATACCCAGCATGAATGTTCTCTTGACAGTAATGACGCCGCATCTCACTAGTGCCCGCGTGGAAAGTCAGTCATGAACTATAAGTGTAACTTTTTTACTCTCAGAGAATGTAATACTGTTCCATGACTGACGTTTAAAGCATTTGAAAGTTGTTCTTCCCTTGCTTTCTGCTTTATTTGTTCCATCGATTTTTTGTGGTATTCGCATCTTTTCCTCATCATGTACATAAGTTCTGCTGCACTTACATTCTTTAATCAACTTGTAAGTTGTAAATTGATTGTGTCTTAATCATATGCCTAACTCATATATTCCTTAGAGGCAAAAACTTGATTAAACTTCACTTTTCAACGTCAGATTGAAAAATCGCAAAATATGCCTGGTAAAAGTGACAAAAGTTAAAATAAATGCAAAAATGTTGACATATGTTATGTACTTTTTGTCACATAAAAATTACGGTTATTTCCGCGATGTATTTTTCCTTTAGTGAAATCCTCTGAGATTGTGTCACCCGATGCGGTCGGCACCCGCCTAGCGATGCTCTTGTCGATAATGAAACTGGGATCCGGATGCGGAACAAGAATTGGCGAAATACCGAAACGAAGGAGATAAACTTTAATAGGGTTTTGTTCCAACGAGTGGATTGTTTCTTCGTAGTTGCTGTGTTTCTTGAGCGATATTTTAAATGTAGTTATTAACAACACGGCAATTTATAATAATTATTATTCTTGATCAAATAATGAATCAATTTTACTAATATAATTATAATAATTCATATAATAATAATATAACAATTATAATTTTACAATAATATTATAATAATTTAATAATACAGGTTGTACACTACATTTACTATTTGTCAAAGAACAGTGTAATCGTTATTTTCATTTTGTTGAATAATAATTGTTCTAAGTTTACGATTATTTGTTCTATTTTTATTTGTGAGTGGTAAAAATAATTTCGTCAAACTATATTTCGAGTGAAATTATTTTCGTTACTTACAAAGACATCTCCATTTCCTGCTTAAAGACAGTCATCAATCCATATTAAAATTATTTATCTATCTTGAATGGCAACTTTTGACCTGTATATATCTTTTGTTTTATCTTGTATATATGAAGATATATAAATATGATAAAGTTAAATGATAAAATTAAAAAAAATGATTTAAAATAATTAAATAGTGTAAAAAAAGAAATAACTTTTAAATTAAATTTTAAAATTAAATTTGAGAATTGTTCATTGTTTGTCATTTTTATCACTGATTTGATGATTGTTGATTTCCTTATTATCGCTATTGAATGTATCATGTAATCAGTATATGTACTGAGTATTCGTATTTATTTGTTGAGTGATTGAAATGACTCGTTCTGATTGGTCTACGAATAAGAACGAGCTTAGCCAGGAATTAAAATTACTTTTTTATGATATTGTTTTATGATTTCAAAACCTTTACGATTGTGCTTTTGTGGATTTGAATTTACTTTTGTTGAAACAATTTCGAATAACATTATTTTCTGAACGATTTTCAAAAATTATTATTGTCATTTTTAGCGATTTGATTATTTTAGAAAATTGTTTTTCTCTTTTGAGGTATTGAATATTCACAAAAATTTGTTATCTGTGAGATTTGAATAATTTATGAACAACTTAATTATTTTAAACGATTTAAAATTTGATTTTACTAAAACTAAATATGTTATAAGCAATCTGAATGATAATTTTAGAGGGGCCCAACACGATCTTAAAATTTGCTAGAGATAGATATTATAAAATTATCTGATTCAATGATCAAACTTGATTATAAATCCATTATACCTTAATTTCAAAAAAACAATTTTTAAAAAGTAAAATAACAAAATAAAGTTTTTTTCTGAAATACATCAGTTAAAATAAATACATAATAAAATAGAAATAAAAATTAAATTACTAGAAAATTGTCTTTTTTTTAAAAAGAAAAAATCGAATTTCTAAAGTGTTCTATGTTGAACAATTAAAATTATCAGCCAGAAAAAATCGAAATTCTGAAAGAAAAAAAATAAATTTAATAGTAATTAATAATTATATTACAGAAGAAAATGGAAAAAATATCTTTTTATTTCGTTTTTTATCGTTCATTGAATACTTACCGAACTCGCACTCAATTATTGAGCAATCCAAGTTATACGACGGGAACTCTTCCAAATTAAAATTATTTCTGTCTGGCATTCTGCTTTTGGAAAACAATTATGTCACTTTACCATTTAACGTTGGATAAACATTAATATTCAGAAAATTTTAATAAGTGTCAAGGATAATTATCCGTTCTATCCTTTTTAAATTCAAATCTATAACGAAAAATTTATTAAATAATTAATTTTCTTTTGATTTTTCTTTTTGAATTTTTTTAAGATTAATTTTCTGATGAGAATGAAAAATTTACTTTTTTTGGTTGACCGGATAAAAAATAAACAATTTCTTAAGTTTCTTCAAAATTTTTATTTATTTATTTATATTTTAAGGTATAAAATGAAGTCTACTAGTAATAAAAAAGAAATAGTTTATTTTCAGATTTTATGTAACTAATGTAAAATTGTATCATCCAAATACCCTCAAAAAGGTTGTCGAGAGTGCCGGTGATACCCTTGGATTATGATTTAGATATAAATAAAAAATCATTTGTAGGTTACTCACTTCAAGTCATTATCCAACTTCATATCGAGCTTTGAAAATTTAGGTTACATGAAGCATCGAAACACTTAAAGATATTAAAAATCCGATAAAATCCCAAACGAAGTTTGAGTTTTTATAAAAAAAACTTTAAACTTCCGTTTTTGAAATATACATTTTGAAAATCATATTTATTTATAAATCAGATTTATTCCCTTTTCCTAATCAAAAGGGTTTATCATTTGGTTTCATAGACTTTTGTATAAAATATTGTGAATATGTGATGAGAAGTTAAAAGATTTCCCAATACCACTGGTACTACCTTGGATTCGATAATCGATCAATAAATGTCTCTTTAACCATACATACGTTTTATATGTCTTGTGACAATTTTCCATGGGTCATCGGAAAGGTTTGTCACCAATCTGACAATATGGCGTCATGACCGTATGCACATTTTTGATGTGTCTTCTTAGTTCCTTCTGTTCCGCAAAAGCTTTGAAACAAGAAGGATACGTACATTGCTCTTTTTTGATACTCGGCTGGAGCATTTTCGGGTAATCTTTTCCTTGTTCATTCATTTCTATCAGTTTTTCAGACACAGTTCCTTTGATTAGGTGCTTGAATTTCTCGTCAGTGTCGAGAATTTCTCTCTCATTCAAGCATTCCTCGTATTCGACCAGATCATCTTGGCCGCTGAATAACCGAAGAATATCGCGGGCAATACGCTCTTTCATCAACTGCTTTTTACGGCCGCTAACTTTTCTATTTCTTGAGGCTATTTCAGAGTTTAATACTCTTTTTACCTTACGTACACATTTTCGTCTATTGTACTCATAGAATACAATACGCCGTTTTACCATTACCACACACATCTCGGGCAAACCAATTGACATATCCGTATTACGTATTCTGTCAAGTTTAGTTTAATAAGAGCAGTGTGTGTGCAGGTATTATGGAAAGCTTGTAGCCGGTCTACCTCTTTTTCAGTTGTTGCCCAGCATTCACTCACATAATACACTGCATGAAAAATGCTTGATTCGATTAGTCTTCTTTTCAGCGCTATAGGAACAAGGTTACTTTGAATCGCAGGCTGCAATTCGCGTAACGTACTCATTTCACAACGCAACCGCTGACCGATATCCCGACTGCAGCTACGACATGTGTTCAATATACAGCCAAGGTAAAAGAACTCGTTCACCCATTCTATGACTTTGTCACCACACATCACTTGCAATATTCCAGTCCCCGAGTCATCAGTTAGGCACATGAATTTCGTCTTAAATGCACTAATAGCCAAACCGAATTCGGAAAATGTGCTTCTTAGTATATGTATTTACAGGTATTAGTTTTAGTATTAGTTTTTACAGACGTGATCAATATCAGAGTCGATGATACATAGATCATCCACATGAGCACTATTACTTGAATACTATTGACTTGAAATTCTTCACCATGCTCGTCGATTAGGGTAATTCCTCCCGCAAATCCTTTCAGTATCGCCGCTTTGATAACTTCATCGAAGACCAAGTTAAAAAGGTAAGGTCCTATCACACATCCCTGTCTGACACCTCTTTCCATGAGAAACTCACAATCTCCAACAGTGGCAATAAAGCTCTCAAGGAATTCCTTGATCAGGTAGAGAATCTTTTCAGTGAAGCTGAATCTTTTCAGATAGGCCCACAGAACTTTATGTGGAACACTATCAAATGCCTTTTCCAAATCGATGAATATCAAAAATACCTTCTGGTTCTTCCATCGCCGGCGTCATTCTATTTACAATTTTTCGTGCAGAGACTTTGCCGGTGACTTCCAAGAGGAAGATCCCTCTATTATTATTCGGATCAGACCTTGCACCCTTTCTCTTGAAGAGTGTTACCTCTTTTGCAATCCTCTAAACCTTAGGGAACTGATGATCATCCCCTTTCCAAATCATCACAAATCGAGCTTCAGTTTGTCAATGAGAGGTTGTCCGCCCCATTTTAAAACCTCCGCAATCACCTTATTTGAGCTGGGTGCCTTACCATTACTCATTTTGTGTTCTGTGGATCTATGTCGATACAACTTTCCTCAGGGAGTCGAGTCATATCCGCCAACTCAATAATAATAAGAGCTACTGATAATGACTTTTAGAGACTAATGGCACAGGCATAAAAAGCGTATGCATTTTCGTTTCTGGATTATCCAGTATACGCCATTCTAGATAAGCCACACCTTTCTTTTTGAAGCTTCCAACATTTAAACTTTGTTCAAGCTAATGAGGGGTTAGTATAAATTTTCGAATCGCTGAATAAGTTAATGTTTAACTTTAAAATATTTGCAAAAATTAAATATTAAAAACGGAGTTTAAAATCAAAAAAAAATTTAAAGTTGATATATTTCAGTTGGTAGTTTTAAAATAAAAATTTTAAAAGAAATAATACAATAAATAAAAGTTTTTGCGTAAATTTATATTTCAAGCTGCTACAAAATTTTTTTACGAAATTAAATAGTTTTCTACAAATTAATTTTAAAATTAGATGTTATATAAACGTAAAAAATTAGTTTTATTGTGTTTAGAATATTGTTTTAAAAAATACAGAATAATAAATGTGTTTAAAATTTTATAAGTTGATTGCATCTTATTTAAGTGAAATTAATTAATTTTATAGGTAATAAAATTTTCAAAAGCATTCTAAAAATAATAAAAATTTGAAATAGTAAAAAGTCAAAAATAAGTTATAGAATATAATAAATTATTTTGAAAGTAAAATAGAATTTATGAGGCGAGTTGAAAATTTTAATTAACAAAAATTTGTTTGAAAATTGGAAGTTGTCTTATAAAAAAATTTTTGGTGTTAAAAATGAATTCTGAAATTGATGTTGCAACCACTTCTCACAAAACTGATTACTGAGATTGATCAATCTTTCTCGCTTCCATTTACAAATGTAATAGGTTACTTTGTTTCATACGTCTCTCCAGCACTGCAGATTTTCTACGGAAGGGTGCAATATCCATTTCTTTCTATGGCGACTCCTTTCGTTTATGAGATGACTTAGTTCAGTTTTGTGACTATGTAACAAGGTTTCCTTTAGAGGTGTCCTTTTGACCTGCCGGTACTTTTCCAGTAGTGTTGTAATAACTTTCATTGTTTTGCCATTCTGGTCCTACTTTCCTAATTGTTCGCTGAAGCTTGGACGACAATTTTTTTCGGTCACGAGTCACTAGATCTCCCTGAATGCTTTTAGGCAATTCTTTTTCGGCTTCCATTTCGTACTACCTGTCTTATATCCTTTTGTTTTTAGATATAAGACTACGCAATCGTGATCGTATTCACAGTCATAAAAATGATTAGACTGAAGATCTGATCATGATTTCGTAGTCTTATATCTAAAAACAAAAAGAGAGCTACACGAAAATTGTTTTCGCTATAATGTGTTGAAATTTTAAAATATGGTTTTTAACAGTGCTGAAGGTTTAAAAAACTAAACACAACGTATTAATTATAATAATATTTCGATTCATAAGTCGTATAATTAATGATTTTTATCATAACGTTGTTGCAAAAGCAATGCAGGTTTTTGAACCTAAACTTTAATCAAATGTAACTCAGCACAGAATAAATTTTATTAATCTAAATAAAAATCATCAGAATTAATACATTTTTGCCAACGAGAAATAAGTTTATAGAACTCCTGAATTCTGGATGCGATGAAAGAGTTAAAGTTGTCTTTTGCGTCGTCTTGGTTTTTGAAGCATTTTTCCTGGTGAAAGTTGTCCAGATGCTTGAAAAAATGTTAGTAGGTGGGCGAGAGGTCCGGCAAGTCGGGTGGATGAGGCAGAGTTTCGTAGTCAAATTCGTTTAGCTTTTGTAGGGTCGGTTTTGGGATGTGTGACCGAACTTTGTCATGTAGGAGAATTGGCCCCTTCATCTTGACTAATATCGGGCATATATGTCGGAGCTCGTGATGCATTTTGTCAATTTGTTTGTAGTACTTCTCTCCAGTGATCGTTTCACTCGTATTCAGAAAGTTGTGATGGATGAGATCGGCTGCAGACCACCAATCATTCACCATAACATGTTCCAATTGGATACCTCGTATGGTGGCTATAATTTCTGCTGAATAAAAAAAATAAAATTATTTTATTATATAATCATTTTTTATTACTATATATTCTAGCTTAATTTCTAGATTACATTAGGGTTATAAAGCATTTTTTTAATTGCATCCATAAATTATTTACAGTTGAACCTGTCAAATCCGTCCCTTTTGAATCAGGCAATTTCAAAAATCCCAATTTTTCAACCACAGTATTTGTTTTGACTCTCAATTACGGCAAACTCTATATTCTGTATATTTTAAAATTACCTGCCATGTTGGAGTAGCCAGGTTCTACTGTAATTATTATCATGTTGATCAACATTATCTTTACATACATGTCCATTTATCTCTTAAAAACTTTATGAATATTAATATTTAGTTAAATTATCGTATTTTCACGCATATAACCCGCGGGTTATATGTGATTTCATCTACTCGCGCATAATTTGCAGGGTATAAAAGTGGGCGGCGTATAATACAAATATTTTACACGATAGCAACTAACATTTCACAATGATAAACAACAGGTGAATGTGTGATTTTACCAACCCCAAAAGCCTCTGGTGAGTAAAAAATATGTGGGTTGTATGCGTGAAAAAACTGTACTTTTCTTTATCTACTTTGCAACTTTTCCTGTGATAACATATCAATTTTCTGTGAAATTAATTCAGTAAAATTATCATTTGACACCGTCGAGAAAATATATAATGTTCCTAAAATCAAGAAGTAAATATAAAATAAAAAAGATAATGTAAATATTCTACTGAAATTCACTAAATTGGTTATAAATATTATTTTATTTTTAATATTGAACTAATAAAATTTATTATTATTTGTTTATGTTTACAAAAAGCCAACACGATTTTTTTTGTTTTTCTCTTTGAAAACAAAAACAGTAATATTTTGTTAACAGATAAATTCTCTAATTGGAAAATCTTCTCTCGGAGGGTATTGTATATCTTGTCGAATCTTATTAAATCACCTTGAATCCCATCATCATTATCCCGAACAACACATGTGGTTGAGCATCAATTAAAAATAATTTGAGTTGCTAAATCAACTACTAAATTTTCATTATGGATGGATTATAAATCTCAATTAAATTGTACACAGAAAACAACTGTTTAGAAATAATTTTTCCATTGAAATAAGAAGAGAATCTCTAAAAATATATAGTTGTATTTTTTTAGTTTTCAAGTCACTGATTACCCAAAAATCGCACTGTTTTCTTTGAAAATTGTGAAAGTAAACTCAATAATAATAATTCAGTGAATTTACTTTTAACAATAAATAAAAAATAAACAAACTATTATTAATTAACTTTTATTAAACCAATAATCCGATTTAACAGAAAAAATGAGAATGAATCACGAGAGGAAAAGGATTGATAGAAGAACGATAGAATAAACGATATTTTAGTTGCATTTTGAATAAAGATCGGATCGAATATTTAATGTAAACTTGGTAGGATAAAGTAACACAGTTCTGATTTTATTTTTTATATTGCGAATTGAGGTAGGTATGATTCGCTTCCGAATTGATTCCTTGGTTGAGAAGGTCGGTGATAAGATGGATTATTGATTGAAAGAATGAAAGATGGTGTTTGAACTGAAAGTTTGTTTAGGATAATTTAGGGACATCGATTTGGATACTGAGATAAATAGAAGAAATTGTAAATCGAGACATATAAATCTGAATGGATTCTTGTATGAAATGTTTCCAAATAGCATTAAATTTTCCTATTTCAAATCCTCTCATAATTATATGATAATTACGAATATTACCCTGTTGGGGTTACTTTTGGTGAACTTTAAATTTTTGATATTTTTTAAAAATCATATTTATATTTTAGATAAATTAAAAATAATGTTCGACTAATTAAAATGAAATAATCTTTTAAATAAAAAATTTAAGTTTATAGATTATATTTTTTACTAATTAAAATAAATAAGATTTTATAAAATATATATTTTATAGGTAACATTTCTACCAATTAAATTGAAATAATTTTTGTAAAAATTATATTTCACAGATATTATATTACTAATTAAAATGAAATAAGTTTTGTAAAAATTTTAGAGTAATGATAATATTTTAATTAAATTGAGGCAAATTTTTATAAAAATTAAGTTTTAAAAATTCACAATTAAAATATCATCTTCGAAGTTAAAGAATATTGTAAAGAAGATTTTGATATATTTTGTAACACTATTTAAAATAAAATTAGAATGTTTTTTGTACACGGAAAGTTTTATTAAAAAAATAATTTAAAATGAAATGATTTAAAATTAATGAAAATTATTTAGGAATTGAATTTTTTACAGGATATGTCCACTAAAATATTTCTAAAGATCTAAATTTATAAACATTGTAAAAAAATAATAAAACAAAAACAAAATAAGCTTTATGCAAAATTGAAGAAAATAACATATATATATATATATATATTTATACATCGATATTATTATTTATATTTAAAATTTTTAGATCTGGATTATGTAATCAAAATATTGTTCCTCATAAATTTGTTTGAATAATGAAAATTAGTAGAAATAAAGTTTACAAAATTATGACTTCGAATTTTAATCTCGAATTTTAATCCAAGACTACCAATTTTTAATATCGATTTTTTATTTATTTAATTATTATATTGAAATATTTTATTATATAAATATTATTTTAATATTGTTAGGAATTTTTTTATGAAATGTTTTGAAAATTTTTGAAATAATAATTGAATTCAAAGTATCATTCGAAAATCAAAAAAAAATCAAGAACTAAATAAAGTTATATTAACTATGATAACATTTCGTAAATGCAAATTAAAAAAAATGAAATTATTTAATTGTCAGAAATTAAAAAAAGTCAAATGGATTGTTAATACTAGATTTATTTTTATTATACCGGTTTGAGATTTATTGAATAAATAATTCCTCAAAAGTAAAAAAAATGAATTTAATGTCGATTAAATTTGTTTAAATAAAATATATTAGACCTTTTTTTGTAGAGAAATAAAATTTGTAAAACTGATGTCGGCTTCTAATATTGATAGCGTGGAAGATATTCCAAAAACATCCAACATGGCGGCCTTAGCCACGAGCTCGGTCCAGTTGATCTCCAGATTAATTCCGGAGCACTACAAACGGGACGATGATGGGGAAATATTTATTGCAAGTTGCAATAGATATTTTAAAGCAGCGGACATTCCAAAAAGCCTTAAAGAGACACTGGTAGTGACCATGCTTTCGCGGGAATTAATTAAATCGCGGAACCATCAGAGAAAGGGTTCGAGAACATATTGCGGGAAGCATTTCAAAACAAACGATCTCAGATGGAAGTCCTAAGAGAAGCTGCAGAGTTTCGTAGAACTATAGATACAACAGCTGAATTCTTTGCTAAAGCAAGGAAAATGGCCACCTTTCAATGGACCGACGATGAAATAGCAAAATGTCTGTTGTTAAATTGGAACAACGATAGTGAAACGAATAAAGAAATGAAAATGAGGGATATTCAAGAGACGGAAGATATAAAAACAATTATCAAAAAGATGGACGAAGTGAAGTCTTAGATGAACCAGGTTAGTGCAGTAAGACCATCTTATGCTAGCGCGGTTCAGCAGGACAATCAATTCAAAAATCGAATCCCGTCGAGATCGGAAAAAAATTTTTTTGACGGTTTTGGTGCTAAAACAGAGATAAACACAGGGTTATCAAATCATTAATGGGTACCAAACTATTCGGTTGAAAGGTTTTTAGCCGTACAAAATAATTCGGTATTGCCAATTGATTGTGCTGTTAGATCGTGCAAATATTATATTAAACGTTCTCATCAATCAGCTGGTCATTCAACTATCTCAACCGATTCGACCAAAAAAAATATTTTAGTTGTGGACCCAAAATCTAGGCTTTGAATGGATTTAATTTTTGAAAATTGCAATTGATTCTAAGTAAAACTCAGTAAAGTCACACCAAATATGAAACATCTTTTAAAAAATGGGATTCCGATGTACAAGTGGTCTCTGTAGTTTTCCATCTCAGAATCAATGACAATTTAAGAGTAATTCTTAAAAAGGTATTTTAACTTGATATAATCAATTACTAAATTTATTTATTGATTTTAATCTGTGATTAACTTTTATTCTCGAAAATATTAATCTTCTTTTTAAATATTTAATATTCAATGAAAGAAGTGTTGTTTGATTATTTTCCATATTTCATTTTGTTTATTTCATAAATAATATTAAATAAAAGCTATTTAATTAAAATATCTAATAAAACATCACATTGCTATCAGTATAAAAAATAAATAAAGTTTTTTTTTCAATATCATTTAACTATTTTTATTAAATGAAAAATAATATATATTTTTCCCAGTTGAAAAGAAAAGCTCCAGAAATTAGAAGTTTGATAAAGTTTTATTATGAATTTTCTTTGGGGAATAATAAAAGAAATATTTAATAATAAGAAAGTATGTTTTTTTAAAAAAAAATCAAAATTTTTCAATGATAAAAATCAAAATGTGTTAATTGAATAAAAAATAGTTATTTATAATAGATTTTGTTAATCAGTATTTTTTTGATAAGATTATCTTATTATTAATATCATTTTCTTTTTTAAGACAATAAATAAAAACAATATACTCATTCTATTCATAATAATAAATATAAATCATAATATTTGTGATTAAGTAACTAATATAAGAGTGATACAGTATTCTTATTTAACATTTTTGAACCAGTTTTTATTTTTTGATATGGATTACCGAAATGGCTTTTTAAATGTAACAAAGAAGGAAAGGGTTTTTCAAAGGTAAATATTATGTTTAAAGAGAGGTCGTCTAACTGTGGTAACCCACCTCATAAATTTACTATATAAAAATAGTATATAATTATATTATTTAACTCGTGGATTAATTTATTGATGTCAATTTAAATATAGTAATGTGATTGGATGTTTCACTCTGCACATTCAAGCATGGTACAAAATGTTGTATTAGAAGTGCTAATTATTAATGAATATTATTATCAATAAATATTGCAAATAAATTAAATAAAAAATATTAATAGAGTTAATTACAGGATTCAAAAACATTATTATAATTATAATCAGGTATTCAACGCGAAGAGGAGAAAAGGAAAAGAGATTAGAATTTTATCTCAATCTAAAACAAGTTAGAACAAGAATTCAAGCATTGAATCTGCATTCCAAATAATAAGTCAAATATCAATCTTAATCTGTAATAACAATCTTTTAATAATAATTTATCTTTTAATAAAAAAAATATAATTTAGGAAAATAGAAATAAAGAGATACGTATTTTTTTATTTTTTTAAAAAAATGATATTTTTATGTAGAATGTCTAAACAAACAGTTTAGTCCATATATGACAAGCTATGTACTTAGGGTAATAAAATTATGAAAAAAATATTTTAGATCATATATGATCAACTATACGGATCAGTTGAGGATCAATTACCAACTCTTTTATTCAACCACAATCCTAATACAATCATCATCTAGTTATTTAACTTAAGTTAAATCAGTTCTATCATTCTTATTTAATCGTTCAATTTATTCAAGTCAAAACCGTTGCGAGCATTTATGCTAGTCTACTTTCTAGTTTTCAGACTATCCTTTTATCTACATCTCTTTCAATCATAAAAAAATCTGTTTGGATGCTTAAGATCCTCTTTTCCTGCCTGTTTCTTCAAAATTAATCGTTTAATCAAAATCTCTAGGAAGGTGTCGTAGGGTTGTGCCCCCTCGGAAACCATTATTATAAGATTTCTCACATATTAGATTTGCTATACTCAAACATGCATCTAAATAAACGTTCCCTAGGATTTTTTGGTATCTCATATTGCTCTGAAACTTTGAAAACATTAGGCAGAGGTCTTTTTCTAAATGTGTAAAAAGCAGTATTAATTTCTTTTCTCATCTCAAAATAATTCTGATTTACTTAGTGTAAATTTTTCGAATTCAAAAAGTTAAAGCTTCCGGAGATCTCACCAAAATCAAATGAAACATTCAATAACTTCTCATTTTTCTTCGAAAATATTTTGAATGTCGTAACAAATCAGAAACTCCGACTGTTTGAATATCTTTATTAAGAATCTATCTTTCACTAATTTTATTTTGATCAATAAATATTCAAATAAGAAAAAAATATTTTAATCCGTATTCACCTTTATAACTCTAAGGAACATTTTCGAATAATGTTTATTGTATATTGTATTTTGAATGTTGTTTTTAGGGATGTGTTTCTCCTATGCAGATAGAAGATTGATATTTTGTATGTTTTGAACCGTTGGATTATTTGGATAAATAATAAATATAAATAACAACTTTAAAATTATAATACTATGTTGTCGCCAGAGCGAGCGCAGCATGAATGCGGGATCCCAGGGCTGGGGAATCATTGATCTCGGCAAAGGGGGGAATGAAATGAAACTCAGTCTCACCAATTTCACTGGCCTACTTCAAGCATTGATAACAGCATCTCGAACAAGTGACTATCATCATCCTAAATTGAAGTCTGAAATAGGAGGGATAGCTCTTTTTTGTTTAGATTTACATGGGTCCCGTCCTTTAAATTGATATCGAAGCCTCTCATTTTGTCTATCATTAACTCCATGTCTTCATCCTCAAAGCGTAGTGTGCTCCAATTCCATCCCTTGAGACATCTCCACGTTTTTCACTTCAATTCGACAATTATCACTGAAATATTTCAACACTTTCTCAAATTCGTGATCTGAGAATCCATAGAAATAATGGCGCTTTTTCACGTGCAACTTGAAACACAACCTGAAATCAAGCGCCCGATACATCCATTCCGTTATTTTGACGACCTTCGATTCAAAATGACCGCCTTTGCGGGTTTTCTCGTTCTTGAAATGAATCACTGTCGGCCAAAATTTCAATTTTATCGGCGACCACAGACCCAAATGTTCGGCCAAGAGATTGACAAATGAAAGTGTACTCATTTCTAAACTATTTTTGATTTGAATTATTTTATCAATGACAAAAGTGAGATTTTTAAATTCAATTAATCAATTTTCAATAACGAAAATAAAACCAAATTCGAAAATTATTTTCTTTATTCTTAGAACAGCTCACAAATTTTTTTATCGATTTAAAACAATGGCGACTTATTTTCAAGAACAACACCAAAAAGAATCGCGCCAAAAATCATGCAATGATCAATTTAAACAATCGATAATTCATAAGAGCAATTATCACAAACAAATTTTGAATGGGCCAATCACAGAGGCCGAATAACAAAAACAAAAAAAACTGGTTAATCAAAAGGCCAAAATTCAGGTCAACCTCTCACCACATGGTGTGAATTTAATTTAATTCAATTTTTTTTGTTTAATTTAATATTTTTTTTTATTTTTGCCATTTGACATATTTTAATTTAAATTATTTTTTTGATTTAATTTCAAAAATTTATTTTTTAAAAGTATTAAATCGAAATTCCTGTCAATAACAACGAGTTTTCTTTTTACAAAGAAATAAGTACAAATTTGAATACATTTTACACATAATAAACATCGGATTTCAATCGACAATAGTAAAATATTCATTCTTTTGAGAATATCGATCTCAACACAACAGATTTTTTGAATGAAGACAATCATGAAACGTACATTTTTTCACATCTTTACATTTCAATTTGATGCAAATTTTAAAAAATATCTCTGAGGAAATCTTTTGACAACTTGTCAAATTTATTAATTATCAAATATTCTAAAGTGTATTTGTTATTTACTGCAATTTGTCGAATCTGTTGCTTGATCAGATGACAGTTGTCCGACAAGTCACGGAGTCGGAAATTTTCTAACAAAAGAAGACTCGAAAAGTTTATGCATAAACAATTTCTCATTTCCAGTTTACATATTCGATGATTTGAATTTGAAATCAAATTAATTGATTTGTTTGTTATCAATTGACATTTAGATATGGATAATTGAACAAGCAGAAATATCTAGATGTTTCAAGGAATCTCCATTTCGTAATAAACTCCTCAATCCATTATTTGTGATCATCCGACATTCCTTTACAATGAGTTTCTTTAATCTCATGAACAACGGAGCGAATTGATTGATGCTCATGTCTTTTATTTGTGGACAATAGGAAACATCTAAATGTCTTAGATTTTCTATAGTGGTTCTGAGATACAAATCTGTATTCCGTATGGATTCGTTTAGATAAATGTAAATCGTCAAATCAAATTTTATAGATCAATAAAGAGGCGATTTTTAATAACACTGGCACAATATGGTCTATGATAACTTCCCGATTAAGATTATCGATCAGTCTGTTGATACATTCAAGAATTGAGATTTCGATTTTTGGATTGTGGGATTTATTAACAAGATTTTTGAGCTTAAGTAGCATTTTTAGGGGAAACTCTGACGTATTTAAATAATCTTTCAAAACGAAAAATGCATCAATTGCTGTTTCCTGAGCTTCGGTGGAAATGTCTTCGAAACATACCCAGTTTGCATCGGCGAGATCGGCCGTATCACCCATCCCAATGCAATCAAAAATACTATATTTTAATTAATAAATATAAACAGTAGATTCTTTTTATGCGGTAGATACGTTCCGCATGAGCTGCATAAAAACCGCATAAAAAAGGATACTAATTCTATAGTAAAACCATTTATAGATTCCAAAATTTCTAAGAACAGCATAAATCCGAAACAATGCAATTAAACCACATAAAAAGAATACTAATTCCATAGTAAAACCATATAAAACCATTTTTCAAATTTCTAAGAACCGCATAAAAATGGTATAATGCTTGAGCGGAAAATGATTCTATAGACCGAAAATTTTGCCAGTTTCAAATTTTAAAGAAATAAATTAAATAAATTAATATTTGCCATTTTTTCCACCATTTTTAAATCGCTTCTGAGTTTAAATTTATATTTCCTTTCAAACACTATTCAACAAATCTTTGTGTTCGAAATTAGATTTATTGATTTCGAGAGTTATGTACGTGTAAGTGTAATTTAAAATGTCTATTACTTGAATCGAGTGTGTGTGTATGAGTGGGGAAAATCAAGTGTGTGTGTAGGAAGACTGTCTTTGTCTGCTGTGTTTAAAAGGTAAATTTTAATTGGTTGTGTGCCTGTGTGCATGTGTGCCCATTAAAAAAATGTAGAAAATTTTGTCACAATAAAAAATTTTGTAAAACAATTTCTATTTCAATAAAAGTTGTGCGAACTTTAAAAATTTTTATTCTAATTTACGAGATTTAATTTTTATTTCGATAAATCCATTGAGATGAAAAAAAATACTTTCACCAAAATTAGCGAATTGGTTTTCATCAAGCGACAGTTTGACAAAGCCTTTTGATAAAACGTTTAAATCAAGTCTAACAATAGTTTCAAATATCGTTAGTGAATTTAAAAACGATAATTCGATTTCACCGACGATAAATAACCTTTTTCTGGATCTCATCTATTGTAATAATAATCAGGATGATAAAAAATTTTTTCAGGCGATTCAATCGATTTGTAATTATTTAATCAAACTCTTTGTGTTTTCCGATCGAAAAGTAGCATTTGTGAGGAATATTTTGAATTGTTTGATGTTTTGTATTTGAATGATATAAGTTAATTTGGAATAGTGTCTCTCCTACCAAGATGGATGATTAATATTTGAATTCTTATTGTCTTAAAATAAGTAATGTTTAAATTTAATTTAAAATAATTGTAAAATTTAATTAATTTTTACAATTTTTAATAAATAATTTGAATTCATATTTTTTAAATAATTAATATTTATTTTAATTTCTATCCAATAAGCTTTGAGTAAATATTTTAATAAATTATTTATTTCTCCATTTCCTAAAAATATTAAGAATTAAGTCATTAATCAATTTAGTTTAGAATGCAATCGTACGAAAGCTTTGACAAAGATTGTCTTAAGTACAAACAAAATTGTTGTGTAAATAAAAATATGAAAAGTCAAATCGGTGTTCTTATTAGCACTAATTGCAAAGAACGTTCCCAATTTAATATGGAGGCACGGTTTCCGCTCCAAATGCTATAAAAGTACATAAAATGGGTACTAATTGCAATAGTAAAAAGATATAGTTTCTGTATTTGATATTTCTTCTTTTTTTCCTTTTATTGCAATCTGGTCAAATATCTTTAACATCAAATTAGCATGATTTATGCAATCAAAAATCAAATATTTTTTCCAATCATCCATAACTATCATCTCTTCATTTTCTACCTTATCCGAAAATGTGCTGAAATGTCCTAAAGCATGTCTACTAAAACATGTATGATGTTATAAGTCATTCGAAAGCCTAATTTATACTCTTTCAGATACATTTGTCTAAAACTTATTATAATGTTTCTTCTGTTAACCGTGTGTCACGAGTTAACTCGTCTTCAGATATATAAAAGTCGTCTGTCTGCCGTGCGTCCCGAGTTAACGAGATTCACTCACAATGATGTTTTATTTTGTCAGGACAACATAACAAATCAAATAATGAAAGAAAACAATTACACAGTTTCCAAAAAAAATTTTTTTTCCACGGTAAAGGGGTCAATAATTTTGATTTTCATTACAGATATCGAAACGTGATTTTCGCAACATTTACTTCTACAAGTTCAAGCTAGGGCGTAATGCAGCTCAAACCGCTAGAAACATCAATGAATTTTGAGGCAATGGAAGTGAAAACAAATGCACGGTACAGAATAGGTATCAAAAGTTTGGCTCTGGCAATACCAGCCTAGAAGAAGAGCCTCATAGCAGTCGCCAATCGAAGATTGACAAATACAAATTGAAATATTTCTAAACATATTTTCCATTTTAAATGACTGAGAAATGATTTTTAAATTTAAAAGACTATTTATTACTTTAAGAATAGAATTCCTTAGATGTTTGAATTCTTCAGAATAAGATAAGTTCAATGTGTAATCCGATATCAAAGAATTTTCAATCTTATGATCCTTTTCGACTTCATCTTTCACTTTTTTATCCACAGGGGAATTCATTGTCTCGTTATACTGAGCAGTCTTAATTCGTTCTCTTTCAATTATTTTGTCTTAAGTCTCACGAGTGACTTTCTCAATAAAAGACTTAAAAGCATTGTAAAATTCTTGGGCGAGAGTGTCGTGTGAAGTTTTGTTAATAAGGTCTCGTGACCCTAAAATTAATGTTCAAACGACACTCTCAACCAATTTCTTAGGGGGTTTCGATTATTTTTATGTTATGGATTACAAAACTGTCGAAATATATTATCATAAAAAATACATTTTGAAATGGAATACATTATTATTTTCCACTACTTTTTATTATTTAAATTTTTTTCTAAAATTCTTTTATATATATTGAAATTTAAAATTTCAATCCGGAAGAAGTATAGTAATATAATTATTTTTATTCAATTAACTTTGTTTCATTTTAGTCTAGAAATTAAAGGAAGCTCAGGGATAATTGTACACTGTACAGTCTTTTTGCTTTTGTTTCACTAAAAATATTGAAGATAATGTTTGTTAATCTAAATGGAATAATTTTCAAGGAAGGACTTTTACTCCTCAGTGTAAGAATAGAATACAACTAATTACACAGCAGGTGACATAATATTTTAATGTTACCGCTAAATAAGTATTACTCGTCTTAATCAAAATTTTATGGGCGTTTTTACAATCTTTACATGAAACTGATCAAAGACGAATTTTGATGAAAGTATGTAGAATAAATTTTTGCTTGCTAATATGTCTGATATAAGTCGCTTACAATCATGGTCCAACAAATATCATTTGAGAATGTTATATAAACTTAACAGAATTCTTTTTAGATTGTACACAAAATAAGAAGTTAAAAAATATTTTCGTTTGAAATTTTATATTTTATTATTGAAAAAGAAAGCGTACTCCTACAACCAAAAACATTGATACCTTAATGTAAAATTGTCTCAATCCTTCCATGTGTAATCTGTGTAATCGTCAACAATGCGCGATGTTTACACGAATAAATTTTTTTCATTTAATGAATATATTTTTATTAAATTTTAGAATGTTATACTTTTTTGAAAAGAATTTTATTTATATACTGGAGCGGAAATTAATTGGTTTGACCGAACATTTGCCAGTTTTAGGGGAAATATATGAGTATATTGAATAATATAAATATTAAAAATAATTAATTAAATACAGTTAAATTAAATAAAGTTAAAAACAATTAAATAAATAACTTAAATAAATAATTAAATTAATTAATAAGAAAAAATATGAAAATATAAAAAAACATTTATGAATGTTTATCAGTATTCATGATTTGAATTGGCGAGTTGTAGTCGCCGTGTGGATGGAATGTGAGAAAGAAATAGATCGATCGATTGTTTTTGATGTGTGGAATTATGTAATCATGGTGTGTGTGCTTACGTGTCTTTCGTTGGTGAGGTATTAGTGTGTGTATCTGTTATGTGTTTATATGTGTCCATTCTTTTTATTAGCTAACTTTCTACATATTGGTATATAATATATATATATATATATATATATATATATCCATGTAATTTAGAAACCTATTTTTGAAGGCTTTCTACTCAATCAATTTTCTTCAAACTTTGCACACTGACTCATTCTTGATGAAAATAAATGATTATGTAAAAAGTTTTTTTTAATTAAAATTTTTAAATTTTTAAAACTTTGTCCGCAAAGTACAATTTTGTCTGTATAAAGAATGGATATAAAAATTTTAATTTTTTGATTTACTAGTTTCTCGCTGATTTATCATTGCTAGCATTATTCCAATTTCGATAAAATATTTTTGAGGCATATATATATATATATATAACATTTAGATTTAATGGCAATGTATTTGTAAAGAAAATGAAAAAAACGCCATTTTAAAAGCTTTTTATTTGACAAAACATGTCAAAAATTTACTTCACAACTGATGATGCCATAATGGCGAAACATGTTTTGACAAATAAAAAACTTTTTAAATTGCATTTGTTCTTTATTTTCTTTATATATATATAGAAAAACCAATTAATTTTAAACCAATATATTATACATATAGAAAATTATTCAATATTTGAATTTGTTTTAATGTTTACAAATTTTGGTTTTGAAGTCAGCGAATATTCGATTTTCATGAAAGTTTACTTTTTCAGTGAATTTGTTTTGAACTGAGGTGAAGATTTGAATAAGTGAAATTTTGGAATTGTTTGAGTTTAAATGTTTTGAACAAGTATCTAAAAACTAGAAAAAATGAATTTTTGTCTTTGAAAGTGTTGGTTTAACAGTCGGTTGATTTCGTCGGCTTCCCGGCGTCTTTCAGCGAAGGCACTGTACCGAAGAGACCGTCTCGATGCGGCTATCCAGATTGATCATTTGGAGTCTCTCCAGTACCTCCGCATTTTGATCATCCCGTGATTGAAAAACCATTAAACAAACAAGCTAACATTTTAGACAAATATTATTTATTTATTCTATTTTATCTAATAATTATTTTTTAATTTGTTTTTATTAATTATTTTAATTTTTACTTTTAATTAATTATTATATTGATTTTTTTCAATTTATTAAATTTTTCTTTTCTGGGAGGAATATTTTAAATTGTGTGAATGTGTAAATGTATGGATGATGTATGTTGATTTAAGTTTGTTGAATTTAGAGTGGTGATTCTCCCATCCAGATGGAAATTGGTATTTTTTTATTAAATTTAAAGTGACTATTTGAACATAATTAAAATAATCATTTGATAAGTTCATATTTGTAATTTCACAATTAAAATTAAGTTTAATAATTTTTAGTAAAATTTAAATTAAATGCATTTTTAATAATTTGATGACATTTTTATTATTTTGGGATTTATTGAGAAATGGTTAAAATTATTATTTTTTAATTAATATTTTTTAGAGGTTAAATATTTTAAAAAATAACTAAGAAAAAATTGTTCGTATAATTATGATTAAAAACAGAAATAAGAAAACCAATTAGAACGATGGCAAACGATGAAAGACCTTCTGAGAGTTGTAATGACTCTAAATGTAATTGCAATAAAGATTCAAACGAGACTTGTTTAAATGTTTTTAATATGGCGACACACGAAAACGTGACACCAATTATCAAGGGACCGGAGACATTCGATGGGTCAGAAGCAAAATTAGAAGAATTCATAATTAGGTTTGAGAGATATTCAAAGATTCTGGGATTTAAGGAAGAAAGAAAAGCGATATTAGTTATAGCATTCATGACTTCAGAGACGATAATCAAATATGAGAAAGCACAAGGAGACAACTGGGAAACAAGAATAAGAAGTGCATTCTCGAAAGAGAAAAATATTTTGGAAATAATGAAAGAGCTTGTAGAGATTAGAATCGGGCATATTAATCCATCAGAAGTATTTTAAAAAGATTGATGAACTAGTGAAGAAACTAGTTGAGAAAAAACTAGGAAAAAAGGAACTTTCAGATCTAGCGTACGCCAACGCCATCGAAGATAGAGAAGAAAAAAGAGAAATGACTCTCAGAAATGCCACAAAAGCAGAAGACATAAAAGAATATTCAAGAAAAAATTTATGAATTTGAGCTGAAAGACAGGAATATAAGAGTGGACCCGTACACGACAAAGGAAAATAAAGAATGGAAGAAAGTAGAATATAGAACAAGAAGACCAAGACCAAGATACGAAGAGAGAAAGATCGAAGAATCAAGAAGAAATTTTAAAGCGAGAAGGATCATATGTTTGGCCTGTCATGAAGAAGGACATATGAGACGGGAAGGTCCAAATGTTAAATGCAACCATTGTAATAAAAAAAGGAATGTAAGAACACAATGTTATGAGAATCGAAACAGATTTAGAGAGCGCGAACAATGTGGAAGAGAAGATACAAGGAATAGAAGAAATGACTGAAAGGAATACACAAACACACAGTACAGAGGTCATATTGGATATACGAATAGAAGAGATCAAGTAGCAGAATTAGAAGACTTCGATGACGACTGGGAAAGAATGCCAGAGAGATCGAATAAAAGAGGAAGTCTAACAAGAAGAGAAAATATTACAAACAAGAAAAATTTCAGAGAGGAACAGGTAAACGTGGAGGCACGATCACAGGGAGAAGTGAGCAGTACATGTCACTAAGGAACGAATGTATGTGTATGTTTGACTGTATGAATGATTGTTTGTATGATGATGTATGTTGTGTATGGGATGATGTTGAAAATATTCTTCAGGAATTATGTATATTAGATAGTGAAAACGAAATACCTAATGAAAAATGTGACAGTTTGATCGCAGGAAAAAATGAAGAAAGAATCACAGATATAATGAAAGTATCAAAGTTTAAAATAGAATACAAAGAGCTGAAAGGGAGAACTAGTATAGAATTTCAAATAAAAAATAAAAAAGTACGATGTCTATTGGATACGGGAGCACTAGTCAATGTAATTAAAGTAGACATATTCAAAAATATGAAAAATATCAAAATAAAGGAGACAAAAAGACGTATACACTGTGTTAACGATTCAGAACTAGTAAATTACGGAATAGTACAACTAAAGATTAAGATTGAAAGAACACAGAAAACAGTGGATTTTTTTGTGGTAGAAGATTTGCCACCCGAAATGATTGCATGAATAGATTTCCTAAATAAATTCAACATAAAACTAAAGAAAGAAACAGGATACAACGATGGAGTGCTGGTAATACGTGATACTTTAACTGACGGAGACAGAATTAAAAGAATAAGGGAAATATACGCAGATGAGATAGATGAACCATTAATGAAATTACTAATAGAATATAAAACGATATTTATGGCGGACAAATGGGATATAGGGAAGACCATACTAACTAAGCATAAAATTGAAACGCAAGGAGAACCAATATTGGTAAAACCGTACCGACAGCCAAAACACTTTGTGGAAAACCTAGATGATATTATCAAGAATTACGAGGAAAATGATATCATTGAAAAATGCAGTTCGCCGTTAAATTTTCCGATAGTATGCATATGGAAAAAAGACAAACAGGATATCAGAGTATGTGTTGATTTTCGACAATTAAATAAAGTCACAATCAGACCAGCATTTCTAATGCCAAATGTAGAAGAAATGCTAAATACATTAAATGGAGCGAAATACTTCAGCACGATCGACTTGGGGGGTACATATCATCCAGTTGAATTGGAGAACGATTCAAAATTAAAAACTGCATTTTCGACAAAGAACGGCCAATATTGTTTTAAAAGAATACCATTCGGAATTGCAGCTGCCCCAGCAACATTTCAAGAACTAATGACAAGAGTGTTAGGAGAATTAAACTGGAAAGAAGCAGTTGTATACCCGGATGATATTCTAATCTTCGAAAAAGACAAAGAAGAACATTTCATACGAGTCGAACACATATTTCAAAAGAAGAAAGATTCGGGCCTTCGGATAAACCCTGAAAAGTGCCAGTTTCTGGTAGAAAAGACAAAATTTTTAGGAAATGTCGTGAACAAAGATGGTATAGAGACGGATAAAACGAAAATTGAAGCAATCGAAAAATTTCAAAATCCTTCATGCATTAAACATTTAAGAAGTTTCTTGGGGTTAAGAAACTATTATAGAAAATCTTGGAAGGATTATGCAAAATATTCAAAAATACTGGAAGGGCTATGTGGAAAAAATAAAGATAAAAAATTGACATGTACAAAGGAATGTGACGAAGCATTTCAGACATTAAAAGATAAAATGACAAAAACACCGATCCTAGTTTATACTGGAGTTTATACTGGATACAGATACCAGTTTTGATACAATCGGGACAGTACTGGCACAGAAGGATGCATACGGAAGGGTAATTGCATATGGATCCCACAAGATGAACAAACACGAACTGGGATACTGTATTACAAGAAAAGAATTATTTGGAATCTATTACTTTACCCAACACTTCAAACATTTCTTATACGGAAAGAGGTTTCTACTTAGAACGTTATATGGGACCAGCTAAAATTATAAAGCAAAGACACGAAAGAAGTTATGAGATACAACTAGAGGACAGCAGGATCTTGATCAGAAATGTAGAATGGCTAAAGCCATTTAATTCGAGGGGGATGTGATGATTATTTTAAATTGTTTGAATGTGTAAATGCATGGATGCTGTATGTTGATTTAAGTATGTTGAATTTAGAATGGTGATTCTCCCATCCAAATGGAAATTGGTATTTTTTATTAAATTTAAAGTGATTGACTATTCGAACATAATTAAAATAATCATTTGATAAGTCCATATTTTTAATTTCACAATTAAAATTAAGTTTAATAATTTTTAGTAAAATTTAAATTAAATGCATTTTTAATAATTTGATGACATTTTTATTATTTTGGGATTTATTGAGAAATGGTTAAAATTATTATTTTTTAATTAATATTTTTTAGAGGTTAAATATTTTAAAAAATAACTTAGAAAAAATTGTTCGTATAATCATGATTAAAAACAGAAATAAGAAAACCAATTAGAACGATGGCAAACGATGAAAGACCTTCTGAGAGTTGTAATGACTCTAAATGTAATTGCAATAAAAATTCAAATGGGACTTGTCGAAATGTTCTTAATATTTTATTTAATTTTACAATTTTTTAAATTTACTTTTTTTAATTTTTGTATTTAATAATTCTATTATTATTATTTACCTGGAATTGAGTGTAGTGGAGTAATTATAATTATTAATAGATTAATTAATATATATTTGTGGATATTATTATATAATTTTTTTATTTCTTTATCTACTTACAATTTTAAGTAGATTATTCAAGCGTGAGGCACATACAAACAAACAAATATTAGGTGAATATATAAGTTATTATATTATATAATATGTAATTTTGTGAATTGAAAGATATTTTGAACGAGTTTTGATACCTTTTTTGAAGTTGAAATAGGGAATTGTATGTCAATTAAATTCATAATTTAGTATAATGATTTTCATTTTTTTTGTGATAAACGTTGTTAGGGTTTCTTTTTGGTGAACTGTAAAGTTTTGATATTTTTAAATTAAAAATCATAATTATATTTGAGATAAATTAAAAAATAATATTTTTATTAATTAAAATGAAATAAGTTTTATAAAATAAGTTTTTTATTATTGTGTATTGATAATATTTTATTAATAAATTGAAAGAATTTTTGAAAGAAATTGTATATAAAAAATTTAAGTTTATAGATAATATTTTTACTAATTAAAATGAAATAAGTTTTATAAAAAGTATAGTGTAATGATAATATTTTATTAATTAAATTGAAAGAACTTTTATAAAAATTAGGTTTAAAAAAATCACAATTAAAATAACAGTTTCAGAGTAAAAGAATATTGTAAAGAAGATTTTGATATATCTAGTAACACTTTTTAAAATAAAAATCATAATATTTATTGAATTTAATTGTCAAGGGAAAGTTTTATTAAAAAAAATAATTTATTGAATATTTTAAAACCAAGTTCTAAAATAATAATCATTATTTTTTTTTAATTTAATTGTCAACGGAAATTCTCATTAAAATAATTTATAATTGAATTTTAAAATTAAAGAAAAATTATTTAGGAACTGAATTTTTATAGGACATGTCCATTAAAATAATTTTAAAGATCTAAATTTATATTTCAAATTAATAAACGTTGTAAAAATTAATAAAGAAAAACAAAATAGATTTATGCAAAATTGAATAAATTAACACACATACATATATATATAGTAGGGGAAAAATGGGCGTTCTCCACCACCCCCCCGGGGGGGGTAACGGTTGCCATGGCAACTGTCGCGATCACCTTAGCAACGGTCGCGGTTACCATGGCAACGGTCGCGAACACCTTAGCAACGGTCGCGGTTACCATGGCAACGGTCGCGATCACCTTAGCAACGGTCGCGGTTACCATGGCAACGGTCGCGATCGCCTTGGCAACGCTTCCGATTGGCCGCCGGGTCCATAGCAACGGACGCGATCCGGCGATCGCCGGCATTCACTACAGCAACCGTCTGATTGGTCGACGGTTCCATAGAAACGGTCGCGATCACCATAGCAACGGTCGCGATCACCTTAGTCTAGGCAGCAACGGTTCCAGTTCATTTGGAAACGCTTCTGATTGGTTTCCGGTTCCTTAGCCTAGGCAGCAACGGTTTCGGCCCCCCCGGGTAAGGGTAACCAGGAGACGTTTTTCATTACCAACGGATACAGTGATCCAAGGCGGTTGTAACCATGGTAACGGTTCCCAACTCCATAGCAACCGTGACCCCGTAACTAAGGACCGTAGAAAAAAGTGCTAATCG
>MQRK01212652.1:26289-39440 GCA_001938485.1 Girardia tigrina | reverse complement strand
TTCTTTATAATTAATAATTTTTATTAACAGATTTTCATTTATTGAAAATAATTAGTTTGAACTCAGAAATAAATTGATCAAGAGAGATGTCAAATAGTGAATGCGCTCGTGATAATAATAAATGTTTCAAAACGCATATTGATGTTGTTAATACATAGAATGACTTAAAATTCTGACATATTAGGTAGCTTAGATTATTTGTTTAAAAAATTATCAAGACGACAAAACTTACTGTATAAAAAACAGAAAGTGTAGTTGACTGAAAGCTGCTATCTTTAAAAGTATACTTTAAATGATCAAAAATAATGATTCAAATAATAATAATTTATTTAAGTTTTAATAATCAGATTATTATTTTTTTTAAATTTTGTATTTTAAATTCAAATAATCGATATTTTGGTATTTTAAAATTTTTTTATTTTGTTTTGAAAGATCATTTAAAGATATGTAATTGTCATAGTATACGCCCCGGCCGATGATGTGAGTCTGGACATGTCTCTAGACATCATCTGATCCATCCTCAGACATTCATTGCCATTAGATTATCTACCTGTGTACATTTTGATGTTTTGCATGTCCTATGATGAGCAAATTTCGATCGGGCATTGTTCCTTACCTCATTCAAGTTCTGACTGATAATGGGAATTACATTTTAGTCCAGATTAATGTCACTATTTATGCTATTATTATTTAATGTTATTATTGCTATTATCATAATTATTTTTCAATTTTTTAAACTGAACTGTACAATTGATTTTGAGTTTGGAGACTGAATCTCGTGATAATTATTTTTGTGTCGTATTTTAATATTATTATCATTATTATTATACATTTATATTTGACTTTTGGTTTTCAATAACGATGATCAACTAGAAAATTATATTAAAGTTTTACAAAAACAAATAACTATTTACTGTCAGAACAATAAGTAGTTAAATTGAAGCATAATTCGAGGAATTATAAATTTCACCACGGTTTGTTGGTGCTAAAGTGATAGGAGTCGTTGTTGGGAAATGGTAAATTGGGAAATTCTGAAGGATATATGGATCCTGATTCTGAAATTATTGGTAACAATTGTTCAGTGCTAGTAAATATGGAAGGAAAAACTAAAGAAGATTCAGATTTATTGATAGAATCCAAATCAGGGATGAGTGAAGGAGCTCTCAAGTCGGATATATTGATATTATAACTGTATCTGGATTGCAGATGCTGATAGTATTGAGACATACTCGGACAGTCCATCGTTGTACTGGATGTTAGGCCATCTTTTATTTGAGATTCATTCGGTTTTTCTGTGAATTTTCCCGGTAATATAACTTTAGAAAAAGCAAAAGACATTTCACTTTGATCTTCCACTTTAACTTGAGATAAGGAATTTTCCACTAAGTTTTCTGTGTTTTTTACTATTGGTGATGAAACGCTTTTGGATTGTTGGTTGGGAAATAAATTGCAAACGCTGTGCCTGGTCTCACAGTGGTCATTACTGGCAACACTGTCCACCGGACTATGGATTGTGCTGATTCCCGTCATTTCTCTTTTCTGTTGATCTTTTTCAATGTCTTTCTGAGACCGTTTGCACTTGTAACGATGGTTCTGAAACCAGATTTTCACCTAGAATTATCATTTAGAAATTATTTATTATTTAAAATTCACTACTTATATTTATAAGTAATGCGATATTGAGAAATTAAAGACGTAATGAATAAAATAATAATTTAACTTTTATTTAGTTTGTCTTAACATAAATGATATTTTATCTTAATGTAAAGGATTATTAATTTTGGTACATAAATCAAATCAACATTACTAAATATCACCAAATCTTTATTAAATTAATTAATGTCAATTAGATTCGCTTAGAATGCATAGACAAACGTGAGACCTTCTTAAACAAGAATTGTTGAAATGGTTATTTAAATTTTTAATTTAATTTCCTGGAACATCTATGTTTACAATTGAAGTTTTGAAATTGTGGTCACTAAGCATAGAATCAGCAACATATATTTACTACTAAAATAATCCCGATACATTTTTCAGGTTCCGTGACAATTGCTTACATGAACAATTGCGTACATAAGAATTTATAACTTTAAAAACAGATTATTTAATATCATGAAGTACACCGTTACATTAATCCCTAACCACAACCGAAACTCTAACCCTAACCTTAAACCCTTACCGATTGAAGTCAATGGATATAATATTGAGGACGAAAAACTCAAATATTTAATCAATAATTTTATTAAAAATTTTAATCAAATTAATTTTATGAATAATTTTCAATAAATTATTAATGAAAAAAATATTTAACGTGTTATTTTAAAAATAAAATTAACTGTTAATTAAACTGAATTTGTGAAATATTTGAATTATATATAGGTGTCATCATTTCATTCAAAACCATCAATAATTTAACAATAATAATTTAATAATCTTTACATAATTGTCCTTTACGCAATTTTTATGTACACAATTGTCTTGTCACCCATTTTTCAATATTAGTGCTCAAGGAAAAATTACGTAAAATTTTTTAAATGTCAGTAACCATTTAAAAAATAAAAAAGTTTAACTGAAGAAATATTTAACACTTTGAGTGCGGTGATATTCATCTGTAATACTCATATGACGCAGATGTCTGCGTCATGTCGCACTCAAAGTGTTAAAAAAGACACTGACTTACTGACACACTAGAGTTAAAAGGTAATCAAACTAAAGTAGTTACATGATTGATATCATTTCAATTTCTTTTTTCTTAGGATAATTGGTTAATGTGGACAGTTTTTTCTATAAATGATATTTTAGAAAAATAATCAATAAAATACAAGTGATTATTTACTTGATTATTGAATATTTACTGTATGGGAGTCATGCATCATAAGTCGTTAAATAACAATCAATTTTGTTCAACCGTGAAATAATTATTCCTGATGTGAATCGGTTGAGTATTACTATTTTAGACAAATCAAAATAATGTTTAAATCTTAAATATTATGAGGAAATAAATAAGATAATATAAAAGATGTATATTGGCATCAAAAAGATGTTCTGGGACTAAAACAGTGACGTATTAATGATCATGTGATATTTGTGTATGATTTGTGTACATATATTTATAAACTTTATGACTCAAACCAATTAAATTAAAAATGACACATTTTATACAATTTAGACATCAATTGATCATTAGAATAATTACATATTTAACGACCAAATTATCGTGTTTAAAAAAGATAAAAGCTGACATTCGAATAGCTCTTAGAAAATACCCTTTTTCCTTAGACATCTTTTACAAGACTCTTGATGACTATCATGTGCCTATCATATAGGTTTAAGATTTGTTTATCGATTTTTTAATTAGTTGTTTTTATCTCTTTTAGTTTTTTTCTTTTCACCGCTTCAGAATATGTTATTCCTTTCACATATTACCTATAATAATAAGCTTCCAATAAGCATGTTTATATTCATAAATTTGCGGCATATTTCTTCAAACCAATCATAATGATAGTTATATTTTTCCAGGAAACAAAATATTTTTGATAATTTCACAAAAAAGTAAAATTTAACTCCCTTATAAAAGTGACCTAGAGCGGCAATTAATTAAAGAAAAAGTTAAATATTATATGACCAAATAAAGCTTTTTAATTAATAAAACAATTGTTTATGTGACAATTTTATTTTAGAATTATCGAAATTTTCTTTCCACCAACTTTTGCCTGACTATTTAAATTATTTAATATAAAGATTTAATATTTTCGTCTTCTTGAATATTTGTAAATGTTTTTAAATTATGTTTGGATAGAATCATCTATTTCGTCTTATTACTAATCTTTGCACAAAGATTGTTTTCTGACTGAATGTAAAAGACCAACAACTAAATTTTAATATAGGGATTTTAAAAAATATGTCATTTCTTTGGCTAAACCAACTGAAACCGTAATAATCCCCAAACTATCTTAAATACACATAATTTTGATTATTTAGTTTATTCTTAATCTTTCTTTCAGGTTTCATTTATGATTCCGTTTGCCCTTAAAAAAATAATACTTCTAAATTACTTGAAATAGCTTTTCAGACTTCAACTTTAACAATTTTTTGTGGAATTATTACAAATTTACATAAAAAAACTTTTCATCTCTTGATACACGTTTTTTGAATATCACAATCTACAAAATAATTTTATGTTTAAGAAAAAAATGCTTCTGATTATCGTTTTATTCAACAGAATTCTTTCTATGTACGATATCATTAGCGGATGATCCATTATATTTAATCAATCTGCTTTTACTAAAAGATATTTTACTGGATCATCAGAACGGGATATTCAGAAAGGACGGTAATATGTAAATGATTAGTTAATGAGTTTTTGTGTCCATGACTTGTATATAGGACCATATTTTAGGAAAATTATTTTATACGATTGTGAAGAAACCAAGTCATTCTTTTCAGGTAATTTATATTAACTTCTAAGGTTGAATAATGTCTTTCATGAAGCAAGTTACGGTTTTAACTATTATATAGTCAAAACTGTTAATACACAGTATTAAAGATAAGGAAATTTTTCTAAATACAGTTTATATCATTAAGTTCCAATTTAATAACACTATCCAGATTCGATTCTGATGACTTTAAATTTGTTAGGAATCATAGTAAAGGTTTTTTATCCATAACTTAATCATCCCCGTCAAATGAAGAAACAGACGAAAAGAAATTTTATTTGAAGTCTTTCTGGAGGATTAAAAATAATAAAACAAATGAAAGTTCATTTAAGTTAAATAAAATTATACTTATATTTTTAGAACAAATTAAATTTTGAACAGATGTAGTACAATATAATCTTTTTCAAGGTAATGAACTTAAGATTTATAAAACTTTCATGAGAACAAGTTACTTAAAAGTTTTAAAGAACCTGCTAAATTTATTGTCGTACTTCGGATTAAAGCTGTAGATAAATAAATAATTACAATGATAATATTGTTATTAATAAAAATAATTATAAAAAATAAATTTTATAATGACAAGAATAATTAAAAACATTGTTAATAAAATTATATAAAAATACTAACAAATACTTAATAACAACATCACGTTACGAGCAAAACTTTAAAATATTAATGCCAATAAACCCTTAATTATTGTGTCAAAACTTTTAACTATCAACAGATAATTAATTAAAAACCCTTATCAATTATGTGGTCTTTCTGCAATATTACTGACGTAGATTATTTGGAAAGTCATTCCATTTGTACTACAACGTTTTGGTACAGTAATCATATTAATTCAAAGGAAAAATGATTCTCTAGAACTTAGAAAGCATAAAAGTGGAATGCACCATATTGAATGAAAACTAATCTCGATTAGTCTTGAGAAGATCCATATATTTAAAATCATTTTCTCCATAGTAACATTCTTCGATTAAACTTTTGCAATGGAACAATGTTTAATCGTATTTTAAACGCGAAAAACTTATACGAAATCAAGGAATAACTATCAGAAATTTTCGAAACAAAAATGTTAAAATACAATTTTTCATATTTTTAAAATAATACAATTTAATTTTAATATTTAATAAAATTAACTTACAATAAATTGGAATATTATTAATTTAAACATATTAATCAAATGATACATTGATTTATTTTAATTTACCAAATTAATTATTACATTGAAATAAAGTTTAATTTAAAAGATGTCACTTTCTATAGAATAAAAAAATTTATTAATTGATGAAAACCATTTTTAATTAATTTTGAAACTTCTAAATAATAAATTAAATTCATTAATTTGTTTTCTTTGAGTGGAAAATTATTGATTTATTAAAATAATTCCGGTGCAAATCGATAAGTAATCATTTTTACCTGGGTAGGAGTTAAATTGATAAGGGATGCCAGATGTTCTCGTTCTGGGGCTGACAAATACTTTTGTTGTTTAAATCGTCTCTCAAGTTCATACACTTGGGCTTGACTGAACAAAATTCTCCTCCGCCGTCTTTGAGAATGACTTTGATAAAGCATTCCGTTTATTGGAGAATTACCGGAAAATAAATTGCTTGATCTATCATAACGACTTGATTGGAAAAAAGGGGACATCAAATTACAGGGATTATAGTTGGGACCCGATGATGTTTCTGATGCTCCAATTAATTTTGATACTGAAATAAGTATTTTAAAATTTGAGTTGTTTAATTTTCTGATATCTTACCTGCTGATCTGGTGTCTGTGTTGATTCCTCCAGACATATTACAACACCAATTCGTTGGATTCGAAGAATAACCGGGTACATTAAATGAACGGGGCTCGTTTGCATACAGTCCCGCAATATCGGCACCATAATATGCATTTGAGAAAGATGAGCACGAAATTAATGATGGCCCAAACGATCGATATGACGAGTAAGAGCCATCAGTGCTACAAGAAGGCTGCAAAGACATTGGCTAGTTCAAGTGACCCACTTGGTTCTTAGTTACTTGAATGAGGTGCAAATAAAAGAAATTTAAAATCGGTGTCAATTGTTATTGGAGATGTTTTGAAAAAAATGACAAGTGTATATTTGAAGAATGTTCAGTTGTGGAGAATGGCTTGTTGCTGGAAGGCTTACGATATTGACGTGGTACTTGTGATCCACTTAGAAGTGTCTGAGTCGATCCAGTGATGGCTGTTGAAACTGAGTGAAGAGTGCTCAAACGCTGATGAAGAATACTCACTGTGAAAACTGAGGGAATCCAGCATCGAACTCTATTAAAACCAACTCTACAACAAATGTCGATTTGGTGTGTGGTTGGCATGGCACCGATGAGTTGTTTCTAAACCTGCAGCCAATCAGAAAATAGATATTGATAGACTACAATTACAGCCACTTGAAAAATCAGTCTAAATAATTATTTTGTGCGACTCTTGAATGTGATTGGCTGGAAACCACTTGAGCGTTGAGTGAAGTTATAAAGTCCCATTGGATATAGATTACTTCATTAGGAGAGTTTCTTTTAATCAATTGCTGTTTCCATTGAGTAGATAATAAATCAATAAATTAATAAAAATGGAAAAAAAATATTCCATGTTTCCAAAATAAATAATAATAATAATGTTAATAATATAAAATCGAGAAATTTAGTTTTTTTTATTATAAAAAAAAGAAAATAATAAAATTATTTAAATTGAATAATAATTTGTAGATGCAAAAGAAAATAAATTGTCAAAAGAAAAGAAATCAATTATTTATTAAAAATGATGAGGTTTTCGTCGAAAAGTTGTCAACAACCACTCGAGAATCGGAGAATTTCTGATCTGAAAAAAACGGCTTTCGATCATCGGGAAGTAATTCCCGTTCACATGATTAATTTCAATCAACAATATTCACAGATGGATTGAAAAACGGGAATCAAATGTAACGAAAACCCAGAAAAAAAATATTGTTAAATCAATTGTTTGTTTGATATCTTTCTTTTTTTAATAGATTTTATAATTCATTGCATATTATTATTAGTATTTCTTTTTTCCATTACATCTCTTCATTCACACTCATATTTCACTGAAACAGTTTATTAATTCAATCTATTGCCTATAGAAATAAGCTTTTGTGTTGACGCTCTGGAGTAGCTCTTGAAATCATGCCAGCAGTTATGGTTTATCAATAGCATATTGCAGAAGAGCCCATTGAGAACAGCTGTGAGGATGTGAATATTTTATATGGAACCTACCCATTTCCTCATTAACAATATTTATCAAGAGGTTTTTTCTGGAGATGGAGTTAAAATAACAATTAAAAATCAGTATCAATCTTATATTCATTGATTATTCACAACCTTAATTTGAGTTACGAATATGAAAAATAAAATTTCAAGAAATTTTTTTTCTCGTTTTTTGTCCTTCAAAAAATTTTATATTTTTTTCAGTTAAATAATCCTTGAAAATCGTATGTAAGTGTGTGTGTGCGAAAGAAAGATTTCTTGATGGAGAACAGAATTAGAACTGATGAGTGTTTATCTACCACTTCAGAGATCTGTCTAAGAGGGAGAATTGATGGATTCCTAGGCTAATGAGTCCAAAATCCAATCGGGCAATGACAGCGGTGCTTAGTCGAATGTTACAGCAAATAACAAAACAAACATATTCTTTGGTAACTGTTCTCAAATTACCATTGGTATTGAGAGTTTGATCATGTTTTGACAATAATATTAAATTGAAATTTAATTTTATATTTTATTATTTTTCATATATCAGTTGTCTAGTTTCTTTTTCTTATACATATAGCGCTCTAAGGAAGAGGGATTGATATTTGTTTACTATTTCATTAAAACTCTGAACCTTTCGGAGAGTTCTTCCAAATCTCATAATTGTCCGATTCTGTTTTACCTATTAAATAAATTACTCATTCTGAAGTCTCATTAAAATCGTTCAGGAAAAACAGAAAAAAAATTTTCGATAAAAAAATAATCGGTTTTTTTCTTTTTTTTCGTAAAAAAATTAATTACTGAAAAAAATCTTGAAAAGACTCTTGACAAAAATTCCTTGGTTAATTTCATCAATTATTTCACTTGATTTCGAGTGGGCTGCTAATGTGAACATGACAGTTTAGTATCAGTGGGATCTGATAGATTGAATTAGGGAATGGAGTATTGTGAACTACTCGACGAAATTCAATGAAAATCTTTCAAATTATAAGGGAGAAAATCAATAAAACTGATTCAGATTTTATTATATATAATCAATTAATATATTTTTCCCCAATCGAATTTATACAAATTTGTTAGTCACGGGTGAGAAGGACGAATTTGTGTTATGAACCCTTTTTAGTGAGGAATGAGGGGTGAGGAGTGAGGAATGAGGACCATTGAACTCTTCTGAAAGTCAATGTCGCTATTAATTGAGGCAAATATCACGATACCGGTTGATAAACGTGTGGAGTTGCGTGTCGATTATTTCTTCGAGAATTATGTAAGCTTCAGCTGCGAGTTTCGGTTGATTTAGTCGGATTTTTTGAACGATTAACTTTTTGGGGGATTTTTTATGGAAAGTTTTTCTATAATTATTTATTTTAATAATGTTTTTTTAGAAAGTGTATTGTTTCTTTTTAACTAAGTTGATTTTCGGATCAATTTTTCTTTGATAATTTACTTTAATTGTTTGTTTTGGCGGAGAAGTGAAATTAAATTATATGAATTTAAGATTCATTCAAATTCAGATTCATTCAGATTCACTCTTTCCACGAACTATTAGAAGGAAATAATTTGGGTCATAAATTAAAGGGAGAAGTGGGATTAATATTATGTTTCGGATGTTTTTATGTTTGTTTATTTGAGACAGTAGAAAGACAAATTTATTTTTGATTTTTTATTTTAGATAAATTATATTAGGAACATTTAGGTTTTTAATTATAGTGTACTTTAGTTGCGTCTTTGCGTTCATGGAATATCTATAACAATGTACCATGTTTCCGTGCTTCTCAACTAGTATTTCCTGGATCATTATTAAAATCTTAATATTGCGTCAAAATATATAAATCCGTTAATGAAGAATTTCAAAGGCAACAACTTAAATTGATTTTAGGATTTATTTATGACGTTAATAACTTAAAAAAATATTAAAAAAACAAAATTCGCTTAAATATTGTACAAAACTTTGCGCCTCCATTGCGTCGTGATGACTTAAAAAATATTGAAGAGGTGGATTTATGTAACGAACTACAGCCATTTTGGATACAAATCAACGTTTTTGATTACAATATACAACGTTCCAGTTCACCTTTATCGGTTCCTTTACAGATTGTACCAAGAAGGACGGCTCAGTACGAATCAGCGGGGCTTGAACAACTTCTGATTGCTATACAATGCCTCTCATTGTCGAAATTTTACAACACTTCACTGACAGCAAGGTATTTTCATCACTTTTTTCGTCAAGGAATATCACAAAACCCCAGTTGATGAAGAATCCATCCCGAAAACAGCCATTATCACGCCATTTGACATTTTCGAGTATCTTCTAATGCTCTTTGGTCTTCGAAACGCCTCGCAGACGTTTCAGAGGCACATTGACATCATCTTCAACGGATTATAGAATACTGCAGCGTATATCGATGACATTGTCATATCAACATCACCTAAAGATGTGTTACAATTGATTTGAAAAACAACTTTTAGATGTTTACTCTAAAATTCTAATTAGTTTAAGAATACTTCTACAAATTATGTAGCTTGTGGTAAAATTAGTTTTTCAAAATTTAAATTGATAAAAACATTTCTTCGAACAACAATAGCACATGAAATACTTCCTAGTCTTTACTTCCTTTCAATCCAGGCTGAGTTAGCTTCGAATGTAAGTATGGAAGATTGTGTTACCGATTTTGCCTCTAAAAATGCAAAGAAAAATCAGATAATGCACATAATTTTAAAAAATGATTTTCTTATAGAATTATTTTTCAATTAATGTAAAATAATTTTTTTCGATTAAATACTGAATATATTATGAATAAAAATAAAACTAACATTAGAAAAATAAACAAATTTCTAAATCTAATGTTCATCAAGTTGATAAAGGCAATAAAATAAAATATTTTTGAGTTACATATGATTACATGCATTGATGAGATAACATATCATCCTTTTTTTTATTTTGTAAATATTCTGTTAAAAATGTATTTAAACATTGTCTGTATAAATAGATTTTTTAAAGATCACACATAAATGTTAACAACTTTTTATTTCAAAATTCATTTCAAAAAATCATTACAGAAATACCTCAACAAATTTTCCTAGACTAAGAGGATACAACTTTTTCCTATCACAGCCTGATAAACAACCGATAGAATTGAATTATACATAGCCTTTATTTCTGTATATAAGACAACCATTTATCACTAAAAAATTGTCCTTAAAATGGGGAAATTGATTTATCTAACAGTAACAAAAATTGAACTTTTAATAATGTGAAGGCCACAGAGCAATTTTTTAAAGATAAAGGGTCGTTTTATATACAGAAATATATTTTAAATACTTTAAAAATAATTTTAATTCATTTGAATAATCGAAAAAAATGATAGTCCAATTTGTTCTGCCACAGTGGAACAAACAACTGGTAGATAGAATGTCTTAGATGGCTGGATTCTGTGTTCGAGTCGACAGTGGTCTAACTCTTGCCAAGACTTTGTAAATTGTTTTATAGTAGATATTAATATAACTAACTATAAAGGAGATAAATATAAAACATCTTGGTATTTATTCATATTTAACCCTTTGAACGCGTAAATCGACTATAGTCGCCGGATTTAATGTTTAATAATGTTTAACGCGTTCAAAGGGTTAATTAAATTAAAACATTTACTGATAAATCCCAAAGCAAATTGTGTATTTATTTTAATTTTTCATTTGTATAAGCTACGATTTATATGAGGATTCAAACATAACGCGGTAAAAGTAAAATTGTTAATTAATAATTGACTGCCAGAAAATATTAGGTTGGGGAAAAAGAAATCCATTATTTTTGGACTCAAATATGCATCGTTTTGTTGTATAATTAGTGGCCATTTTGAAGGTAGCTTCATAATGCCTCTCTCGTAGAAGTCTTGGTCCTTTTTGGCGAAAAACTATAGTAATCGATTTTCACAATCTTCTATTGATCCCAATTTCTTATCACTCAGAAAATTTTGCAATGCGAGAAAAAGGTGGTAATCGCTTGGTGCCAGGTCCGGACTATATGGTTTCTCATCAATTGCTATCTTCAAACGGTTCAGTTGTTGACAGTACAGATCTGAATTTAGTGTTTGGCCATACGGAAGCAACTCATAATAAATGATTCCTTTCCAGTCCCACCAAATACACTGTAGAATTTTCCTGGCTGTTATTCCTGGTTTGGCGATCGTTTGAGGTGCTTCACCATGCTTTGACCACGATCATTTTCGTACAACATTGTCGTATGTGACCAATTTCTCATCCCCAGTAACTATCCGTTTAAGAAATGGGTCGATTTCATTTCGTTTGGCCAAAAATAATGGATTAAAATAATGGATTACTTTTTCCCCAACCTAATAATATAAAACTTAATATAAAATTAAGCTAATATAAAATGAAGCTAATATAAAATTAATTAATCATGCATGCACTTCATCAAGTCAAGATCAGAGTAAATAATTAAAATGATCTACTTATAACAAACGAGCCGTGAAACAATATTTTTGTACTTGGTATTGCATGACACTAAATATAAAAAATTCAGCAAATATTTTAAAGATTAAAAAAAGTATATTAAAAGTGTTCGATAGTATTAGGTTTTCAAGTACGAAATTTATAGGCATGATTACAATAAATTCAAATAATTATAATTTGACAATGACTTAGCATTTTACTTCTCAGTTTTTTGTTTGATTGCTACGTATCTTGGATATTAAACATATCAATAAAAATTAATTAAAATTATTATTAACTTGTTTTGATGATCAATATTTTAAAAAATGGAAAAGATAGGAATTTGAACTATTATGAAGTACCATTTCCGACATGGAACTTCAGCATCAGAAACCTTGCGTAACCTCAATAGTGTATTCGGATACAATGATACTACGTAGCAGACAGTCTTAACTTGGTTCAGGAAATTAGTGAAAAGTACTTTCAACCTTAAAAATGAGTCAAATGATCGTCCAGGAACGCAGGTAGACAGTGAAGAACTGAAGGTAACCGTGTAGTCGGATCCATCACAAAGTGCTCTTGATTTCTGGCTAATGTTTGCTGTTTTATAGCAAACAATATTGAATCACTTGGCTGAAATTGATATATTAGATTCCAAATGAGTTAAATGAAAAGCAGAAACAAAAGCGTTTTGCTGCTTGCTCGTTATTGTGTGACGCCTTTTTAATCGATTCGTTATAATCGATATTTGAAAAATTCAATACTATCGTTTCAAACTAAGTTTAACTTATGATTATTAAGAACACCAACATGGGTTTTCAAACTTTTATTTTCAATACAGTCAGAATTGTCTTTTGGACAATTCTCAGAAAAACTCTCGTCATTCGACATCGTTCCAAATTGTTAATTTTTTGTTAATGTTTTTTTTATAAACAATTATTCGAACAAATTTTTCATTATTTTCTGATTTTAATTTTAAAGTTCAAATTTTGTAGTTTTAGTATTAATTTTTATTTACATATTAATTTTATTTAAAAAT
>MQRK01212652.1:15883-26234 GCA_001938485.1 Girardia tigrina | reverse complement strand
ACATCTAAAATATCAATTTTCCATCTGGGTGGGAGAAACACATTTCAAAATACTAAACTCAACATACAAAATTCAACAAACCAATTTCAACATACCAAATTTAAAATATTCCTCACAACTATCATAATTTTACACTGCAACAGCGTACTTTTGAAAGTAATGTCGTCTACGGTAACACTCACTCCTAGAGAGGCACTAATTGCTAACCAAGGATGGTCAATTGATAAATTATGTACAACATTTTTTCGTACTAGTAATAAATGTTGTTCAAGATAAAATTTGTTAGAACATTGTGTTTTTTTATTTAATATGAATCTTAGAGGTTATTGATCGAACTAGGTATAATAGAAAAAATTTGAGTACCTATTTTCTATAAGAATTCTCTGTACTATTTATATATTTTAATTTTCTAGGTTTCTTTAAAAAATATTTCATGATGCTTTTGGTTATGGTAAGTTAGTTTGTTATCGAGATTTATTTTTTTCTCATTAATAAATATTGTGAGGAGAAACAAGTCTCTCTAAAACTATCAATTTGATTGTTATAATTTATTAATGCAAAGTGACGATGAATGTGATTATAGAGTGTGAGAAATATTTTCTAATGGTGTTTATTGTATGTTGTGTTTGGCTAGTTGTTTTTAGAATTATGTTTCTCCCACCCAGATGGAAGATTGATATTTTGAATGTTTTGAACAGTCGGATTTTTAGGACAATTTTGAAATGTAAAGAACACCTGTTCCGCCCGACCCTCAGGTTGCCCCGAGAATCGGACGGAGGCAGCATGGTCCACCATTGAATTGTTGTTTTTCTTATTGTGCTGGGCCTATTTATTGAGAGCGCCGTCGAATCTTAGAGACGCGGTAATCGAGCTGACTATTTGGTCGATCAATCGATTTAAATTGGTATAAGTCGGCCGTTTGATATCGAGATTCCAGCGGCAGATTTTGTAAATCGTTTCATTGTCTACCATAAACGCACAATCCGAGTGTTCAAGAGTCGTATGAGTCGTCAAGATTGAATTGTATGGTTCAACGACCGCAGTAGCGATTTGCGAAGCCGGATAAACTGCGGATTCGAGTTTCGATTTCTTTCCATAATCGATAGTGAGTTTCCAATTGACGGTTTCTAATAACCCTGAGTAATCCATTTTGGAATTTCGAATTCTCGAAATCAGTTCTTTAAAATTTGCCATTCAATGTCTTTATTTTCAACCAAACTCCACAATAAAATTTAAGAAAATTTCAAAAGGAAAAATTTCACAGTTGTTATTGACGTTTTCTATGGGTATTTTGGAATTAATATTTGTAGTTTTCAATTTCTCCGTTGACTTTGTATACCAGTAATCAGAAAACATGGTTTTGTTTGGAAGTCAACACGAAATAGATCATAATTCAAATCAATGTAAATTAAATCGAATCAAAAACTCTATTAAAAATTTTTCAATACACTTTTACAACGGTAGATACCAAACCTTTTTAAATCAACTCAAAAACAACCTCAACGTTTTAAACAACATTTTTTTAATCATAATTAACACATTCTTTACTTTTTAAATATTAAATCTTTATTAAATAAAAATTATTTTTTCTTTAACCTTCTTTTTTAGAATTTTTAATTCTAAAAATATAAAGATATACATATCGAATTCTCGAACATTCAGTTAGAACCGACTCTATTCCTGAAAAAGAATCTGCTGCAGCAAGATGATCCAAGCAGTCCGTTTCCAGAACCAATTATGAATATAGATCATATCCTCAGTGTTTTATCGATACTTCGTTTTTTTAAGTTTCCATAAAGCAGCAATTCATCAAATATCACTATTTTAAAAAAATTCCAGATTTTATAAAAAAAATTTAAATAGTAATTTGTAAAATAATTACATTTTAAAATTATAATTAAAACAAACTGATTCTTTTCAAGATATCAACTTTAAAAAAAATATGAATTTGTATTACATTAAATCATTTATAATATTTTCCCCTTAATAATTGTTCTAATATTATATATTTTTTCGATAATTAACAAAAAATAAAATCTAGATTTAAAAAGAAGACAATGGAATTATTTTTATTTCGTTGTGTTAGGCACCGGTTCCGGTAATTTATCAAAAACTATGACCACTTATTAAACGCATTGAACCACAAGGAAACTCACGAATGAATTCAAACTACATAAGGACAGTCTCAAGAACTGTTTCACAATACAGTCTCCGCAAACGTTCAGACTCATTTAAGTGGCCTCAATGAATGGTAATACTGACACCATTAATTAACACCCCCAGGAAGTCTCATTAAACAACTTAGAGAAAGTTCAATTGATATGATAAAACTCTTTAACAAAATATGTTTTCTCACCGGATCTCATTGTGAGAAGATGAAAAGCGATTCTTCGGATTGGTGTTTTTCTTTATAATTCTTTTAAGTTGCTTTTTTAATAGTACTTGCATAATAGTTTTATTATTCTTTTAAAATTCCTTATTTTTTTCTTTTGTAAATTTTTAACCGCCATGAGAATCACTGATCATATATCATTTTATTATAGTCTATTATTTATCCGTTTTATAACTGTTTTTTAAAAAGTTTATATTTTATATTTTTTCAAAATAAAAAAAAGCAAAATATATTCATTCAATTAAAAGGACATTTGTTATCAACGATATCCAACCGTTAAGTCACCGGAGCCTTATGGCTTGTGAAGGCTCCCGGGGAGCAAAAGCGAGAACACCCCTGGTCAGTGGAAAACGTCTTTCATTAGAAATGTGTGTTATCACAATCAAGAATGTTAAAAATCAACACTCATCCAATGAAGTATACGAAAATGTAGAGCTCCCCGTGAGTTTTGAAAAGATAAATTCCCACAAAATAAAAATTATTAATAATACATCATTCGAAATTATGAAATTTTGTTCCGATTTATTTTTCTTTCAGCAGCTCTAAAAGACAAAATCTGATTACTTGATAAAATGAGAATCTTCGGTTGCTTTCATCTTCATCTTATTCTTCTTCACTTTTATCACTTGCATTTTTATTGAGATTATCTTCTAAAAAATCATTGAATTTTATTTTAATTTATTATTGAAGTGAATATAAAACTCATATGTAATATCAGTCATTCAATAAATACATAAATCTTTTAGCAAATCTAAAGGTTTTTTCTAGTCTATGTTATTCTGAACAATACTTGTCGAATGTGTTCAAGATCGGTCAACATGAAGTAAAGTAATTTTAATTTACATTCTTAAACCAAATTTTGAGGCACCCATCAACATTTTTAATTGGACTCCCTTGGAAGTTGTTTTTTTAAAAAAAGTAAAATTTATCAATATTAATAACAATAAAATATTCTCATTTCAACGTTTTTTAAAACGACATTAAAACAAAAAGCGATAAGTATATTTTACTCCGAAAAATATTGTTACATTTTTATTGTGATTTATTCATTTATAATTTTTACTCACATTTTAAATGTTGTTTTTACAATGTGTATTTATTTTGTATATGTTTTATTTCGTTGTATTTATCAATTGTTGCAGCTATGATTATAAAGAAATTATTATTATTATATTATTATAAAGGAATGTGTATCATTATGTTATATTAGAAGAAATTACTTATATATTATGAATACATTATTCTAAACATCGATTACTCAAACTGTTTGAAATATTAACCCTTGAATTAATGATGTATATGATGTTAAACATGAGTATCACAGGGTCTAAAGCACTGTGATAAGATTTTGCTATTATATTTCTCTTTAATATACAAACAAGGTTTATATCAGAGATTTACAGCTGTTTCTTATAACTGAAGAAACCGACTGCTGTAATCTTTGAACTCAGACATTGTTCATAGTTCATTGATATTATAACAATTTTCCATATCAAAAACACAATAATAATTTGTTATATTAGCTATATCAGTTAAATTATGTTCCTAATTAATTACAGTGTTATTCAGAAATATATTCGGTTGTTGCAAAAGGAATACAGGATTTTGATTGTTTTGTATTTACCACAATGTTATACGACTAAAACATGTATGATGTTTTGTAATGTATAATGTTATGAGTCATTCGAAAGCTTAATTAATACTCTTAGATATATTTGTCTAAACCTTATTATAATGTTTCTTTTGTTAATAATGTCGATTTTAATAGCAAATGTCGGAACGTGATTTTCGCAACATTTACTTCTACGAGTTAAAGCTAGACCGTAATGCAGCTCAAACCACTCGAAACATCAACAAAGTTTGGGGCAAGGGAAGTGTCAACGAATGCACGGTGCAAGGCTGGTATTAAAAGTTTCGCTCTGGCAATACCAGTATGGAAGATGAGCCTCGTGGCAGCCGCCCATCGACGATTGACGATCATGAATTGAAGGAGCTGGTGGAAGTCGATCCACGCACAACTTTTCGAGCACTCGTAGAAGAGCTTAACGTTGATCCCTCAACCGTCGCTCGGCACTTAAAGCAAATTGGAAAATCGAAAAAAGCTCGAAAAATTGGTGCCTCACAAATTTGATTGAATGACAATCAATCGTCGTTTTGAGGTGTCTTCCGCGTTTTTTTTGCGCAACGAGAACGTCCCGGATTATGAAGTGTGATGAGAAGGGGATTCTCTACGACAATCAGCGACGTTCGGCAAAATGGTTGAACCGCTATGATGCTCCTCATCACTTTCCGAAACCGAAACTCTACCAAAAGAAGATTATGGTGACTGTTTGGTGGTCTGCAGCCGGTCTCATCTATCACAGCTTTCTGAATACGAGTGAATCGATCACCGCAGAGAAGTACTGCCAACAAATTGACAAAATGCACCTCGAGCTTCGACGTATGTTCCAGAGAATGGTCAATATGAAGGGGACGATTCTCCTCCACAACAGCACTCGGCCACACATCGCAAAACCGATCCTACAAAAGCTAAACGAATTTGGGTTCGAAACTCTGACTCATCTACCCTACTCACCGGACCTCTTGCCCACCGACTACCATTTTTTCAAGCATCTGGACAAGTTCCTCCAGTAAAAATGATTCAAAAACCAAGACGACACTAAAGTAGCCTTTAACGCTTTCATCGCATCCAGAACTCAGGAGTTCTAAACTAGGGACATCAATAAACTTGTTTCTCGTTGGCAGAAACGCATAGCTTCTGATGGTTTTTATTTCGATTAATAAAGTTTATTCTGTGCTGAGTTACATTTGTTTAAAGTTTAGGTTTAAAAACCTGCATTGATTTTGCAACAACCTAATAATTCAATAAAAGAATCCTGAATTAATATATAAAATGAATGTAATTGATAATTCTGAAAAATATGAGTTCTCAACTAAGTTTAAGAAACTTACACCCCTTAATATTAGAACTTGCTGGAAAAGCAAATGCCACAAATAATTCAGAAGCTATAACTTGTGAATTTCTAAATCAAGCTTATGGTACAGTGTACAGTGTCCGTTACATATCAGATCACAATAGAACATTAATATTAATATGTTGTGTAGTATCAATTCGAATGCTAAACATAGCGGCTCCTCTAATCTATTCAACCATCATGTTTGTTAAAAATGTAGGTTACTTTATTAACATTCATTTTTGATAGAAATGTGACCAAATCCTCATGACCTTTGCTGCTGCAAACTGAATCATGATGGGATTGACTTTTTCGAACCACATCTTCTATATGCACTTCTAAAAATGAATCAAATTTGCTAACAAGCAAAGGAATTTTTAAAAAATTCCCATAATTTACACTGTCATCCATTAAAGTGAATACTGACTATTCTGCTTTTTGGTATCTAAGTCAACGCTGACTAATAACTTTTACAGTTTATATGAAGAGTTAGTTTATTAATTTCATTAATTAATTAATTTAATTAATTTCATTGACGTAATAAGCTTATTATTGAAATATATTAAAACTTTATAAAAGTAAATGATTCTTTTTAATCTCTTCTACATGTCGGCGGGTGTAAATACTAGCACAATCTTCGACATTGATTTTTAAAAAAAATATTATTCCATGCAGGCTGCATGGAGTACATTTCCTTCATGTTGTGACATTCTTTGATAAATCATTATAAATCAGTGTAAATCATTACGTATGCTTTGACCTCATTATGTTGGATCGACTAATTGATCTGCAAATTTGCTAAACGCCAGACAAAATGATCAAAACAACTTTTGATTGTTTTTTTCGTAATTCAGCCATTTGCGAGTCTTATTGTTTCTGAAAGAAACGTTCTGGTGATTAAGTTTACCATTGAGATCAAAATTTATTTGTTGAGGATGAAATATGAAAAATAGTTTCAAGCGATTCGCTGTTATTCGGTGCCGGATTTATGCATGGGCTTTATGGGCTGCAGCCCAGAGCCCCACCCATCAAAGGGTCCCCTTTTACTCTGAGATTAGATACCAAATGGTCCTAAAATGAGTCATATCAAAAAAATAATAATATTGTCATGTATATTTTTTAATTCTGATACCGATATAACAGGCAACTAATATACACACATTGTGAGGAATGTTGATGTTTTATGTTTGAATGTTGTATATTTTTGAAATATTTAGGTTCAAATTAGTTCAGATTATGAGATAAAGATATTTAATCTTTTTGAGCGATGTCTATGTATGAAAGCTATTCTAAGGATTATCTCATAGATGATTCGAATGGTGTTTATAACAAAAATTATTTTATTTTGCATATGGTAGATATTATTTATAAATACTCTGCTAGATTTCTGTAAATTGTCATGAAAACGATTCATATCATTAATAAAATTTTAAATATTGAAATATATTTAAAATTACGAAGAAATGTTTTTGTTTAAATTATGTTATTTAATGTAATTATTTGGAAATTATCAATATGAATGTAAATCACTATTAGTCAACTTAATATTTTGGAAAATGACAGATAGTAAGCGCTTACACATTTGCTTGAGATTTCGATCTTTTCATTTTTCATATCATAAGAATAATAAGGTTGTAGGATTTGTGTTCTATTTGTGTTGAATCTTCTTCACTTTAGATTCAATATCCTCACATTTCTGTATAAAAATTTTTGCTTGAAAATGTCTACTAGAAAATATAATTATATTTATTCTTTTTAATAAAAAATGCAAAGGCTTTAGATCGAAAAAAGCGCAAGAAAGTGAGACACTACTACTAAACTATAATCGCCTTTAAACAATAGAAGTTGGCGGATAGGGCCCCATTTGGTGTCATAGCCTAGGGCTCCCAAATTCAATTGTTCGTCCTGCTGTAAGTTTCAAAAAATAATTTTAGTCGTTTTAAGTTTCCTCGCTTTGCTAAAAATGGTTATGCCTACTGGTCAGTTTATATTGAAAGTCAGATTGAGAATATGAATTTACATTCTCAGCATTATCCCCCCAAATATCTGTTGTTTCAGTTTTAGAACCTTAGGCCTCATTATATGATAATAATAATACTATATCAGAAACATTGCGAATCGGATGGAGATCACTATTTCTTTTGTTTTTAAATCAGTCGTACTTATATTGATAATAGAATTAGTACTAGATGTTGTAAACATGTTTATTAACTTTGTATATTTTTGGGAATCGTTTTCTAAAAATGATTTCTTTCTTATTTGTTATTTCTCAGGTCCTCTTTTTTGTTTATTCATTTTTGTTGGGTACAGTATGTGTGCTGGAAATGAAATAAAATTATTTGAAAAATTTATTTAAACACAAAAATTATCCATTGACTAAATGTAGTTATTGGGTGGGGTAAATTTATGATCAGTCTGTTTATTGTTTCAAATGATAGATACGTGACAAAAAGCAATTTTTTGAAAATATTTTGAAATTAAAGGCTAGCTTCACAACAAAGTTTTACACAAAGTTTTGGAATTTCGTCATTATTATGTTTTTATTTTGTAGATTTCGTCTTTTAACAAAAAGTTTCAAATTAAAATTTCTTTTTAATATGTAGTTTCTGTGATATTACATTTAAATTTAAATATATAAAAAATCAATACCTTTATTAGCGAATTTCGTAATATGAACTAATATAATATTGATCAACGAACATTTATAGTTTTAACTTGTTTCAAAGTGGATTTTTCAGCAGAAGAAACAATTAAATTATTTAAGAAAAAGTTTGGATGACATTACAATATAACGGGAGGGAAATAATATAGATATTATATTGAAATATAACAAATAATTATGAAAAGTTTCTTAGAATTGGAAGCATCCTAGACGATAAAGATGCAATGGGAGCTAAACCGAAAACAGAATGCAGAAATGGTGGCCAAATATTACGAAAACAAAAGAATTGCTTCTGAAGTTTTAAGTATCGAACGGAGGTCTCTTAGACGTATAATGAAGCAGGACCTTAATTTATTTCCATTTAAAATTCAATTCAATCAACCAATTAATGAAAAGCTCATGAGAAACGATTTGAATTTTCAAATATGATGATCGATCTGAAGGAAAGAGACAAAATCGACTGCGGCAAAATTTGGTTCAGCGACGAGGCTCATTTTCACCGAAGCGGATGCGTAAACAAACAAAATTGGCGTTTTGGTGGTTCAGAGAATCTTCATTTAATGACTATTAAGCCACGACATCCTAAAAGAGTGACCGTTTGGTACGATTTGTCATCAGAAATAATTATCGGACCAATCTTTATTAACGAAAACGTAAATACAAAAATATATATTGACATATTGAAGGATGAAGTGGTCCCGTTCATGAATGAGATTTATAAAATTGACGATTATTGGTTTATGCAAGATGGAACAAGACTGCATAGAACATACGATGTTTTCGAATACTTAAACGAGCATTTTGGAGAAAGAATTATTGGTTTAGATTCTGAGAAGCACACAGAAGAATGGATTTATTGGCCTCCATATTCACCGGATGTGAATCCATGCGACTTTGTATTATGGGGTTACCTGAAGGATAATATTTATCCGTCAGTACTATCAATAATTACCGAGTTGAAAGCACAAATTACTGAAAAGATCAAATGCCTATCAACAAAATTCTTGCAGAAGTCAATTAAAAGTTTTGAAAGTCGAGTGGAACACATTTTAGCCACGGAAGGTGGTCATTTCGAAAATATTTTGTATTAATAAAACTAAAAAATAATTTTTTGTACTTTTCCCTCATAAATTATCAAATAAATATTTTAAATTTATACGTAATATCGCAGAAACTATATATTTAAAAAAGACAAAATCTACAAAATGACACCATAATAATTGACGAAATTCCAAAACTGTGTAAAACTTTATTGTGTAATAGCTATGTGAAGCTAGACCTTAATTTCAAAAATTTTCAAAAAATTGCTTTTTATCTTTTATATCTATCATTTTAAACCATAAACAGACTGACCATACATTTTTACTCAAGCTGTAAATTGTGGTTACTAATACGTAACTTAATTATAAATGATAATCCACTATCGACATTAAATAATTAAAAATATTAAACTAACCTTTTCTTTAAATACTTTTGTGAAAGTATGGTATAAATGTTTAGAATGAATAATAATAACATTTAAATATTACAAATATTTAAGCAGAAGGAAAACAAATATGTCTGAAACGGAAACAGAATAAATCCTAACGAATAACGATAACAAGTAAACTATTTTCAATGTCGGCTTAAAACCTCGTAAAGGGATTTTTTCAGAAAAAAATGTTTTGTTTAAAAAATAATTTAATTTTGCTTTAAAATTAAAAAGTACTTCTGCATATTTAATTTTAGACTTTCATCTAAATAAACCTGTATGTCTGGACATTAACAATTAATAGGTCATTCTTGACCACATGTAATTCTAATTATAAGATTCACAAAGGTATATGAATGTAAATATTAACTATTCGTCCATATAAATTAAGTGCTGGTCCGTCCTTCGTTGTATTAAATAATAATTTTTTTCAATAATTTTCTTGAAATACAAAAATTAATAATTACTTTTCAGATTTATTTTCATTGAAAATTTTAATAGCTTATTTTAAAATACATGAAAATCTATTAAAAAACAAAGGTTCTGGATACACAAATAATTAAAATAGATAATAATTAAAATAATTCGCGTTGTCATTTAATAACTGAATCTCAATAAACTGCCAACTAGTTCTAGAGAATTCATTTTTTAAAGTCTTCTGAGTGAATTTTTACATTGCATATGTTGGAATACCTACTTTGAAATAAAAGACATTATATTTTTAGCCTCTTTATACTTACTTTATACAATAAGGCTATGAGGGGTTAATTTAAATTTTTATCTCGCCTGAATAATTTATTATTTTTTAATTTAAAGGGTAAAATATTTTTATGTTAATATGCTTATTCAATATTTTAAAATTAAAAATGATA
>MQRK01212652.1:0-12275 GCA_001938485.1 Girardia tigrina | reverse complement strand
ATATATATATTACTTTTCATACAAATATTTATATCTTTATAATTATAAATTTACAATTTTCGACTTTAACAAATGACAAAAATTACTAAATGTTAATTTTTGTTTGATAATAATTCAATTAATACAAAATTATGAAATTGATTAATCGATATCGATTGTTGATTTTTTTCTCGCTTGATTACGTCAGCGTTAGTGAAGCAGTGAGTGACTTGGGCTTTTATAATATATATATATTACTTTTCATACAAATATTTATATCTTTATAATTATAAATTTACAATTTTCGACTTTAACAAATGACAAAAATTACTAAATGTTAATTTTTGTTTGATAATAGTTCAATTAATACAAAATTATGAAATTGATTAATCGATATCGATTGTCGATTTTTTTTATCTCGCTTGATTACGTCAGCGTTAGTGAAGCAGTGAGTGACTTGGGCTTTTATAATATATATATTACTTTTCATACAAATATTTATATCTTTATAATTATAAATTTACAATTTTCGACTTTAACAAATGACAAAAATTACTAAATGTTAATTTTTGTTTGATAATAATTCAATTAATACAAAATTATGAAATTGATTAATCGATATCGATTGTTGATTTTTTTCTCGCTTGATTACGTCAGCGTTAGTGAAGCAGTGAGTGACTTGGGCTTTTATAATATATAAATGTATCGGTTATTTATAGTGTGCCGGATATATATACTACCCGACACACTGGGGTTTTTTTATCTCGCTTGATTACGTCAGCGTTAGTGAAGCAGTGAGTGACTTGGGCTTTTATAATATATATAATAAGCCTGTCCAACTGGATGGATAACTGAGTATCGTAGAAACTAATGTACCAGCATTGGCGTACAGGGTAGTGAGCCATAGACTCTGTATCCGTTACAAACCATAAATAGACAATACAAAGCCTACTAACTTTCTCGCACGGCTTTAGATGCAAGAATACGATCTTTCAGTGCACGGGTGCGCTTCGGTTTCCAAGTCAGAAAGGACCAGTCATGATCCCTCCTGCCGTGATTCTGGACAGCTTTGGCTGTGTAAACACATATTGTATAATGAGTAAAGGGACACCGAAATATTCCCATATAAGTTGTATTACATAACCGTAAGTCGAGAACTACCCTTGGAAGCAATCCTGAGTCCGTCTCCGTGGTACCATAGAGGGGGTTAACACATCATGCATCGCGATCGGGTTCGAAGATTCTGTACATCTTTCATCCATGTTATTTTGTGAAACACTATTACCACTGGTATTGCCGTGGGTTTGATGATCGATCAATAAATGTCGCTTTAACCATACCTCCGTTTTATAGGTCTTACAACAATTTTCCAGGGGACATTGGAAATGTTTGTCACCATTCTGAGGATGTGGCATCGTGTCCATATGCAAGTTTTTGATGTCTCTTTTTAATTCCTTCTGTTCCGCAAAAGCTTTGAAACAAGATGGATACGTGCATTGCACTCTTTTGATACGCGGCTAGAGCATTTTCGGATACTCTTTTCTCTGTTTAATTACTTATATCAGCTTTCAAGAAACAGTTCATTTTATCAAGTGTTTGAATTCCTCGTCAGTGTCGAGAATTCTCCTCTCATTCCTGGTATTCTACCAAATCTTCTTGGTCACCAAATACCCTGAGCATATTGCGGCCGATGCGCTCTTTCGTCAACTGCTTTTTACGGCTGCTGATCCTTCTATTTCTTGAGGGCATTTCAGAGTTTAATACTCTTTTTATCTCATGTACACCTTTCCGACTATTATACTTAAAGAATACAAAACGCTGTTTCACTAGTACCACATGTATCTCTGTCAAACCAATTAACTTTTTCTGTCAAGTGCAGTTTTATCAAAAACAGTGCGTGTGCAGGTATTAGGAAAAGCTGGTACCGAGGTACTTCTTTTTCAGATGTTGCCGAGCACTTACTCCCATAATGCACTACCGGAAAAAAATGCTTCATTCGATTAGTCTTCTTTTCAGCACTAAAGGAACAATGTTACTTTGAATTCTCGTAATTTCTTCATTCTTCAACTCAACCGCTGACCGATATTCCGACTGCAGCTATCACATGTGGTCAATATACTGCCGAAGTAACAGAACTCACTCACTCATTTTATGACTTTGTCGCCACACATCACTTGCGATATTCCAGTCCCCGAGTGATCGGTTAGGCACATGACTTTCGCCTAGATTGAATTGAAGGTCAAAAATTTATATTTGTTTGAATTGACCAATTTAATTAATTAATATTTACTTGTCAACAAAATTTTTTTGAAATAAAAGATAAAATATTGTGAACGTGACTCGAACGGTTGAATTAATGAATCAAAATTTATCAATAATTACAATTTAATTTAAAAATTTAATTTCATAATTAATAATTTTTAATATATTATTAATTGAATGATTTCTTAACAAGGATAATAATGAATAAATTAGTAAATTATTTTACAAAAATATTCAAAAAACTTATACTTATATATATACAATTTATAACTTAGGTATTGAAATAAAGACATTAATTATCAATTTGAGATTAATAATTTAGCAGTTAAAAATAATTTTTTAATATAAAATAGTATAATTAATCTTTTTCAAATATTTAACCTTAAATTGGTTAAAAAAGTTGACAAATAAAAATATTCAGTTGACATCATTTACAAATTTTATTTTATTAAATAATAGAGTAACAACATTGGACAAATATAGATCATCCTTCAAAAGGTTTGCTTGACAGTTTAAACTGATTTATATTTTCAGATACTTGTAGGCTTGTGAATCTTTGTGTCTATAACCAACAGCAAAAAAAATTTTGTTTGGTGTGAAGCAATAACATGTTTTAGATAATAATAACCTCGTTAAATGTAATAAATAGACCACTGAAAGACCAAAGAAGAGTAAAAAAATTTTGTTGACGAAGATTCTTAAAAGAATAATCTACCTCTTGAAAGAAATTTATGTTTCTTGAAGCACTACTCCGAAAATATTATCCTTGTAAATAAATTATTACCTAGTAATAAAAAAAATAAATAATGAAAAGAAAATTATATTTATAAAAACGAAAATTGTCTAAATGTTCTTTCCATTGATTTTGGATTTAGTCTTGTAATTTTCGATTTTTATTTGATTGTAAAAAAATATATATATTATTTATTATTTACTTCATTAATTACAAAATTACATTAAAAATAAGGTATAATTAATTATTGGTCATAAAAAGAACATTGGAAAATTATTTTATTTTACGTTTTTTTTGAAGAAAATAAAATATATTTATATATTCTATATCTGAACATTTTTTAAAACATTTTAAATCATTATATAGTATTTTATAGTATATTATATAATTATGTGAGTCTTAACCAATACGAAATAATATTTATAATAACCAATATTACATTGACAAAATTTAAATGAACAAATATAAACAAAATTTGAAACTACATGTTTATCTGAAATGTTAAAATATTTTATTTATGATAAAATCGATGAAAAACAACTGAACATAAGAATGACGGATGCAATAATGTTTGGAATGATTACACCTGAAGACAAAACTGAACGAATAAAAGTTGATCCAAATGCATAGTTGATTGTATAGAGAAATTCAAAAGATCCAGAAATTAAAGATCTAGAAAATGATAAGAGAAATAAAGATGTCAATATTGAAATATTATGGAAGTTACAAGAAAGTAATTGTATGAATGAATTTCTAATAATTAACGACGTGAAAGAAAGTGTAGCAGAAAGCATTTATTTAAATCATTTGGAGTTGGATCCATTAAAATTCGGTAAAAAATAAGACGAAAAACAAAGTATTTTAATAGAATGTGGGAAAGGAGAAATAAATATGGATAAGATTGGTGTGCTTTTAGAAAATATGAAGGATTCAATTGTTGGAGAAATTGTGGATGAATTGAACGAAACGTGTAATGGAAAAGATGTACTTGAAACATTAAAAGCGAATCTAAGTGATAAAATGTATGAAATGTTGGTAATTGACGAAAGAAATTTCTACATAGAAAGTGTTTCAAAGATAACTGAAGAAAATGAAGATAATATATAGAACGGAAATCGAACCGACAAAATTGAAAGCTAAATTGAATCAATTGAAATATTCAGAAAGTGCAGGAATCGATACAAATGAAAATATGATAATTAAGACAATCAATGGACAATTTTCAAGTATGTCCAATAAATGAGGTCGATAGATTAATGAAGACGTTGTTCTGTTAGAAATTCGTCAGTGTTCGAAGAGGAAGTGTGACTATAACCGCTGAGTAAAGCATTTTTTCGTCCAGGAGTTATTTTCGTTTGCGAAAGATTTTAAACATCCGTAAATGTTGCGAGTAAAGATCATGTCTGCTTATGATAATCGATAAATAAATAAATGAAATAATAGATAAATAAATAAAAAGCTGATTTAATAGGGTGGTTTCGCCAAAAATTTCCATTTATTTTACGTACAAAAGATTTTAATAAAAATTTCTAAGCGAACATTACAATTGAATTAATTTAAAATTAGACTGTATCCAAGCGATTTAAATAACTGTATGATTTGTAATGAGATTGGCCTAGTGTAGAGGTAAATAGCAAAAATAAAGCAGAATAGTTAGGTAAAGTCAACTAAAGATAAATGATTTTATGAAGTAAATAAATTAATTCTGAACATTCGAATCATAAAAGAAAAGAGCGAGGAACCTTTTGGAGATGACGCAGGCTGGCCGCAGCATGCAAGGGGCACGCGGGCAGACCGACGTTTATCTCTTTGGCACTCTCTTCGTTTCACATACTTTAAAATGATAACGTGAGAATATAATCTATAACGATAGCATGAAATGACATCTAACCCTATGCAGCTGAGACCACCAGTCGGGTCATACTCGGTACTGGTTCGAGCCCGAAGGCGCTCCGAAACACACACAACTTGTTGATGTGCGCGGAGGAGATGCGTCTGTTCCTCATGGGTGTAATATGAGTATACAGGAAGGTAAATGACATATTGGAGTTGCCGTTGAACTCAAAAAACGGATGGACGCTCTGAGTCCACGAATATGTTGTCGAGAGAAGAGAACACGACACATAGGTCATCCGCACTAGCAAGGCTATTGACTTGAAATTCGTCACTATGCTCGTCGATCAGGATAATTACTGTCCTGAATCGTTTCAGTATCGCCGTTTTGATAACTTCATCGAGGACCAAGTTTAAAAGACAAGGTCCCATCGCACATCCCTGCCTGACATATCTTTCCATGAGAAATTCACAATCACCCTCTGAGATAATAAAGCTCTCATGGAATTCCTTGATCAGGCAGCAAATCTTGTCGGTTGAGTCGAATCTTTTCAGGTAGGTCTACAGAAGTTCACATAGGACACTATCAAATGCCTTTTCCAAAACGATGAAGATCACAAATACGATCTGCATCTCATATCGATCTTCTTCCTGTATCCGGCTGAGTTTACTAATAGCTTGCATAATACCTTTTTTCGACCGCAAACCAAACTGCCAGGGGTCTAACCTTTCTTCCATCAACGGCATCATTTTATTTTCGATTATTCGTGCAAAAACATTGTCAGCGACTTCCAAGAGGAAGATCCCTCCATAATTATTCGAATCAAACCTAGCACCCTTTCCCTCGAAGAGTGTTACCACTTTTGCACTCCTCTAAGCCGTTGGGAACTGATGATTATCCCCGTTCCAAATCATCTCAAAATCGAGCTTCAGTTTGTTAATGAACCTTCGCAATCACCCCTTTTGAGCCGGGTACCTTCCAGTTACTCATTTGTGATAGGGTAAGCCTTACCTTTTTTGTGTTCAGTGGGTCTATACCAATACAACTCGATAAGTGAGCGCGCTTCAAGAAGCTTTTGATAATTACTTACCCTCTGACTATTAGTGACTGATGGCACATGCATAAAAAGCGTATGCGTTTTCGTTTCTAGATTCCGCACCATACGCAATTCTAGATTAGCCCCACCTTTTTTTTGAAGCTTCCAACATTTAAACCTTGTTCAATCTGGTTATTGAGATTGACCAATCTTTCTCGCTTCCATTTACGAATGGAACTGGTCAATTTGTTTCGTGTTTCTCTACAGCACTGCATCTTATATACAATAAAGTTTTAAACATTATTTCAATAAATTTCGACAGTTAAAATGAACACCAAGCTGAGCCATTTAGAATATAATTCCTAATGGATAAAATAGTGAATGTTTTCAATCGTAATGAGAAATCCATGGTCAATTAATTCTGTGTAGTTATTGATATATTTGTAAAACTTTTAAATAAGATTTATAGTAAGTTTTCCTAATAGTATACATCGAAACAATCACAGTTTTTTGAGATTAAATTTTAATTAACCGAGTTCCAGCAGTTTGTAATATAATTAATTCTTTCGGTAATTGTATTGCTAATGAAAGATCTTTCTCGATTTGGAATGAAAAATTCCTTGTGAAAAACGAAAATTAAAAAAATAGTCCATGGGAAAAGCATCTTATACATTAATTAGTTGATACTAATTGTTAACTTTCAGAAGATTTTTTAGGAAAGCCATTAACAACCTTCGAGTAAAAAGTGAAAAAATAATTATCTCACAATGTGACTACTCAGCAGAAACAGAGATGATTTGAAATTAAAATTTCCTTAGTTTAATGAATCCAGATAAGCCATCTTTGAGAAGACTGATAACCTACTACGAAAGTGGATAGCATAAGACAACATGAAACTATCTAGACATTGAATCAAGTATGAAACATATCATGGGTATCAAACTAATGCCTCATTTCACCGTGATTAGATAGATACTAACAGTGTGGCGGACTTTTAAAGGTATCATGCTTTAATCTTTTTGAATTCTGAAAAAATGATTCCTGTCCTGACATACTGTTCTAAAATTGTTTAAATACAAAGAAAACTCGCCGTTTAGGATTCCGTACAAAATCAAAGGCATACCCTGATTATCCTTCATGAGACATCGCTGTTTACAGTTTACATCACAGATTATTGAATGACAGCTGAACGATCTAGGCTATGAGATTCTGAGACACCCGATTATCATTTTTCGATAGTTTTGAGCATTGCAACAGAAATAAAACATTCAGTAATGTACCATAAATAAAGAAAAAAACTTTATATACAGTATGTTGATAAGTTCTTTAAAAAGAACACTTTTAACTACTCATTTTTTGAGACATTTTACAAGTGGCCTCTTTAAAGTAACGTAATGGAATTCGGAAAAGAATGTCGTGAATATAACGTGATTTCAATTGTACACGAATACCATGATATCATTCTTCGTTTGGAAGCGTTGTAGCAATCATATGATAAATATTTTGTACATCATTGTCCGGCCGAAGGCAAATGTTGATTATAAAATTTGATTATAAATAATATTTTAATAAAAGTTTAACTTATACCTTGTTATTTTAGGAAATAAAATTTATTTAATAGTTTCTTTTTCATTTTCAATTCTATTGATCATGCTATTCTACAATGGCTGTCTAAAAAAGGTCACAAAAGGGATTAGTAAATATGGGAATCATTTAACTTTCATTTTTGTCATATAATAATTTAAAAAATTCAAACGTTTAAAATGTTGGCTTTTTAAACAACTTTTAAAATCTTGCAAATATTTTCCCTACAAAACGCGTGAATTCACAGAAATACTGAATATATCGAATACCATCGCTCATGAGCTTTTAGAGAAGCACAATAACGTGAATCATTATGATTTATGGGTTCTGAGTAATCTAAGCAAAAAACTCTGATTGATCACATCCATTTGTGATTCGCCTTACAAACACAATGAAACTGTATCGTTTTTGAAACAAATTGTAACGGATTACGAAAAATGGGTTATCTATGACAATGTGAAACGAAATAGATCTTGGTCTTCATCCAAAGAAATTCATGCTCTCTGTGTGGTGGGATTTCAAAAGAATTATGTATTATGATATTCCTACCAAACAAACAGTCAATTATTTCAGACAAGTATTCCTCCAAACTGGATGAATTAAAATTAACGGTCTTGGATAAATGACCAGAATTAACGAACAGGATGGATGTTCGGTTGCATTATTACAATGTCAGACCATATGTCTCTTTGGCTACGAGAAAAATTTTGTTAGAACTTGGTTGGGATGTGCTACCCCACGAATTTTATTCCACTGACATTGCCCCTTCCAAATATAACATATTCAGGTCACTGCAAAATTCTCTTAAAGGTATGATCTTAGAGTCTTTGGATGTCCTGAAATCTCACCTTAAACAGTTTTTCAACGAGAAACCCGAGAAATTTTGGAAGAATTGAATTTCCAGTTACAAGAAAGATGGTAAAAAATTGTGGAAGAAACTGGAGTATACATATTGATTAAATAAATGTATATACATAAAAATTTTGCTTCTGAATTTTTATTAAAAATCTATATGAACTTTCCGGGAAACCAAATACGTTACTTGTAAAAAGAATCTCAGCTAATCTGTTTATTCTTGTATTCTAATACTTATATTTTGGAAGTGTCTGGGATAATTCAAGTATCTAAATTAAAGATATAAAGTAAAAATGCAAACAATTCAGAAAAGAAGCAATTATAAAATACATTCATAATACATTGTGAAAGTTTATAAAATTTTGTGAAGTTTATTAACAAATATTGGAGCTTGAAAATGTGATTATAAGAATATCGAAGAGCAAGTGGAAACAATTTGGTGATAAGAAAGTCTATGAATTTATCTATCAAAATGAAAACCAAATTTATTTTATTGAAAACAATCAAGTATATTCTAAAAAGAGCATCACGTTTCAAATAGTTTTACCATTTCAAATTACTTTGTACAAGTTGCTGAATTTTTCAGGGATAAAAGAGTTGTTTCTAACGACCAATACAGAGGGATAAGGTTATTAAGATTAAAAAATAATCTGAATTAAAATCCACTGATAATCTCACTGATAATAATCTCAGTATAAATAGTTCTTAGTTTTATTTATAATATGTACAGTAGATGCATCATTGTTTTTTATGTTTTTATAATTAAAAAACTAATAAAATGTAATAAATATTGAAATATTTAAAATTTCGAAAATCAGCAAACTGTTGAATATTAAGAGTCAGTAATTCAACTGTGACGTATGGCACATGATACAACAGATGTCGTTTGACCTGCCTCTCGAATGCTCGTAACAACAGCTAGCTTGGGCGTGACCCTTACCTCACACGTATCAATGGGAGACGATAGTTTCAATTGATTAGTTCGGTCGAGTGTGAGAAACTCTATAGGAAAGACCATAGCTACTAGCTCAACAGATTGTCCAGTTTTTTCACACTGAAGGTGTGATGATACTACTTTAACCAGTTTGCCCGACAGAGACGATATTTGAGTAATCAACATCGCTTATTAAAAGAATTATCTGACTTCTCATTGTTTATTAATTATTTTTATTTTTCTAAGATTGATCATTTTTAATTATCCATAATATCGCCATCAAATTTGTTTTCTTTGTTTTAATTAGATAAAAAACAATCTCAGAGGTCGTTTAAAAGAAAGAAGTCGTCTAATAAAACAAAAATTATGTAATGTTAAGAAAGTAAAATAAAAATTAGATTTTGGTTAAAAATTTGTTTTTTTTTCGGAAGGACATTAACTGCTTAGGAGTATTTAAAAAACCCAACAATATTCGAAAAAATCAAAGTTAAATTAATTAATTATTTTTTGACATTAATCCTTACAGGACCATAAGATATTATTATTATGATATTATTAGTTCAGCCTTATTAGTTCTTTTTTCAACAAAAAAATCGTTTCCATAAATTTGAATAAATTGTTTATTCATTTTTTTTCATTCTTTTTGGAATATTTTTCATCAGAAGACTCACATTTATGAATTGCTAAAATGTAATAATCACAAATTAAAAATGTTTTATAAAATATATTTCATATAAAAAATAAAAATATTCCTAACCCTAAACCAAAATTAACTGACAAAATAAATCAAGGAAATTCCCAAAATGAACGTTGTCACTTAATAATTGAACCAAAATGTAGATTTAAAATACCGACAAATAAAAGAAAAAGTAAATTAAATAATTTAATTCTAATTTAATTATCGATCCTCTTTCCTTAAGAAAAAAATGATGTAGAATTTCTGGTTTCAGAATTAATTCGGATTGGTTGTTTTAGGAATCGCGTTCAAATGAAAATTTTAGAAATAAAGATTACTTTTAAAAATTTTGTGATCCAGATGTTGAAATACATCGCAAATCGTCGTTGCAACTAAATGTGCACCCATCTTGGGGATCCTATATTATCTCTCTAATCCAAAAATATAATATTGTCGTAAAGTATGAAATTTTTAGAACTGAAGTCAAAGTTTATTGATAATTTACCAATACAAATATTTATGTCATTCATCAAAGTTTACACTCATATTATCGACACACTTTTGCATTTGAGCTGCAGTTTCTTGAGGTCAATTTGAAAAAAATATTTGGAATGCAAGAATCTATAAATTCCTGGAAGGCCACTTTTACAAAATTTTTGGAATTGAATTTTTTTCCTTATCAATACGTTCTTCAAATTGAGGAAGAAATGGTAGTCAGTTAGGACTAGATTCGATTTTTGAGCACTTTACCGCATTAAAACAATAAATTAACATTCAATGAACTAAAACGTCCATACAGTATTGTACTGTATATATGTATTACTACATTAAAAACAGTACATACATATATAACAGTACATACATATATAACAGTACATACATATATAACAGTACATACATATATAACAGTACATACATATATAACAGTACATACATATATAACAGTATATATATATATATATATATATATATATAAACATTATACAGCCTAATAAACGCTATATAAAAATGAGGTAAACATGTATAATTATTGCATTATATGGTCCAATGAACGTTATCTTAAAACATTACACTGTTCAATAAAAGTTATATATATATAACTTTTCGGTAACCGAGGTACTTTTATAGGTGATGTCTAGGCTCACGTACTTTTGGTGATTGTGTATGTGGTATGTATAATGTCTATGCATGTTTTAAGTATAATATGAGTTTTTACATGTCGTTTTTACATATAATGTAAAATGTTATGTATCTTGGTTACGGTAACCATGGAACTTGTAATTGATCACTAGGTATATTAGACAATTCATGAGATTGTTTGATGGTAAACAACATACATATATCACAGGGTTTTCATATATATACGAAAAAAATTGATTTTTTAGCACTTTTTTGAGAATTTAAGAAATGTTCGAAATTATCGATATTTCAACACCTTTTTGAACATGTTGATGTTGAATCTGAATTTACGTATATTGATTACAATTCAAGTGCATCAGCACTTTTTTGATATTCGGCTTCCTTGTACCTTTAAAATCAATATTGTGTAAATTTGCACATTATGTCAATTATAGGGAAAGTAATCAATATATGAAATTTCTAATTGCACATTCAGATAGAGAATCAAAATGTGCATCAAACACAGGATATCGATTTTTTACTTTAGTACTTTTAAAAAATTTGATGTATTGATTTTTGCACTTTTGCACATGTGCAACTTTAAAAGCACTGTGCTAGCACATTGGAAATGTGTCGTACAATGTTTACTATTGATTAGCACTTTTAAAATATCGATTAGCACCTCTGGGCACTGTGCAGCGATCGATTAGCCCTTTTTTCTTCGGTTGCTATGGATACGGTAACCGTTACCATGGTTACAACCGCCTTGACTCACTAAGACCTTGGTTACCGTTACCAAGTGAACCGGAACTAATGCTAAGGTAACCGGGACCATTGCTAGACTTTTAGAAACGCCTGTAATAGCTGCTATCTCACGGATAGTGAGACATCTGTCACCAAGAATGATTTTCTCGATAACTTTCCCATTTTCTTGACATCCTGACGTTGTTGGTCGCCCACTGCGTTAATCATCCTCCAATGATTGACGCCCTGCCTGGAATCGTTGCACCTACTTAAAGACAGCCGTTCTTCCTATAGCGGTATCACCATTGTATCTTCCATTGTCATATCCAACCCACTTAGAAAATTTATCCAAGTTTGAAATTGCGGAGTGATTGGGTTCTTTGTCGTCATCATAAAGGTAATGGCTTTATGATCCGTTCTTAATAGAAATTTCTTGCCGTACAGACAGTGCTTGAAGTGTTGTGTAAAATAGTAGATTGCCAGCAGTTCTTTTCTCGTAATACAGTATCCCAATTCATG
>MQRK01212640.1:6688-19478 GCA_001938485.1 Girardia tigrina | reverse complement strand
GTCAACAATGTGTTAAAAATAAAAAATAAATATAAAAATTATGTGAGATTATTTGTGTTAATATAAATAACCATAATGAAGTAAGAAATGGAATTTATACATTATTATTATTTTAGCTAAATCTAGAACATTTAATTGATAATGATGGATTGGCGAAAATGATATTCAAATCCATTCTCAAATATTATTTATTTAGTTTGACATTTTGTTTATTTATTTGTTTCTTGTTGGCTTTAAAGGCATCTCTTTGAACTCCTAGTTTGATTGTCCTTTGTGAATGAGTATGAATTCTATTTACATAGAATCAATATGGACCCTAAGTATTACACTGCACTTTTAGTACTCATACCACACCTTTAAAACTGTTTGTGTTCAGACATGTTTAAAGAAAATAGTAAAAAGTCGATGTATTCCGAAATCTTTTTTTTTACTTCTCTCAATTCGTTGGGCACTCAAATCAAAATGAGTTTGAAGATGAATAATATTTTATTTTCAGACAATGGTCTTACTAAGCAATTCTGGAATTACTATAGCGACGAAGGTACATTTAACTAATTCCCAATATAGACTATAGTCTTGGAAAAAGTTTATGCATTTTCAATTTTTTCCATTCTTATTAACTTACTTTCTGTATAGGTGTATATATATACAGTAGGGGACACATTATTATAACCGCCTGATATTTCATGCTTTTTTATTGTAACCTCCGCATTTTCTCATGTTTTGATTTTTTTCAAGTAAATCATTTTATTCTAAATCAAACATTTATGTTTTAAAATATGGTCCGTATCATTTTCATAATAAAAAATTATTTATTACAATTAAAAATTATCTGTTGCTGTCAGGCAGGAAAATAAATTAATTTTCTGACAGTAATAGATTAATCAATTTCTTCTTACAGATTATTTTATTACTATCCTGTTGAATACAAAGACATTATTCATAGTCATGGGTAAACGTTGTGTCTTGTCCTCTACTGTTGTGGCAAAAGTTGACGCTTTGTTATCAAGTGGAAAGTTTTCAATTAGACAGATTGCCACTTTGTGCAACATTCATCATGCAAGTGTCATCAACATCAAAAAACGAATAACAGCAGGTGTCCCATCAACATCCAGAGTTGGCAGAGGTGGTCCAAAACGAAACACAACTGAACAGGATGACCAGATAATGGTGAGAATGATTAGAAAAGATAACCTTCTGTCAGCAAAACAAGTACATGGTCAGCTCGTTGAACGTGGTATCAATATTTTAGCACGTACAGTTCGAAGACGACTGAATGAGGCCGGCTGCAAATCGGTGAAGCCAATCCAAAAAATAATGCTGACCTCACTGATGAAGTTGCAACGTCTACAATTTGCTCAACAGTACCTAAACAAGCCAATCGAGTTCTGGAGAACAGTGTGTTTTCGTGATGAAACGATTTTTGAATGCCAATCAGCAAAAAGGAGATGTGTCTGGCAATATATATGTGTGTATCCATGAAATTTAGCAACCTGTTTTTGAAGGCCTTCTACTCAATTGATTTTTTTTAAACTTTGCACACTTACTCATACTCGATGACAATAAATGATTATGTAAAAATTTGATCGAAAAAATCTTTTTAATATCCCAAAATTGGAAAAAAAACGGAAAATTCGGATTTATCGAAAAATATTAATTGTAAGATATATATTTATAAATTATAATAAACAAATAAACGCCATTTGAAAATATATTTCGTGATAATATATTTCGACGGTTTCACCGTCATCATCAGATCACTTATTATGTTCTTTTTTATTTCTTTTATATAAGAAATGAATGATTATGTAATCATTGTTACAGTGGAACAGGAAATAAACGGAAAATTACCATTCCTTGAGTTGTTAATTGAAAGGAAAAATGATCATTGTGAAACTGAAATATATCGAAAGAAAACTGACACTGGTTTGTACACCTCCATAAACAATTTTTGTGAGTTTAAATATAAAAAGAATATGATGAAAGGTTTGTTATACCGCTCTTGATCTCTTTCTTCTATGTTTTCAAAATCTCTTAAAAGTGTTGATACATTGAGCAAGTTATTGAATAATAACGGTTACTCTAAGTCCATCATAGACAGACTCACCCGTGAGACTTCAGATAAAATAATTGAAAAAGAAAAAATCAATAATGAACAAATTAATAGTTTAAACATTGAAAACTGCTTTACACCTGTGTATACTCTAAGCTTACCTTACTCCGAGGGTTTTAAACAAGTTTTGAAATCAACAAATAATATTTTAAATTTAAAAATTATTTCTCAATCATTTAAAGTTGAGAATGTTGTGCAATAAATCACATACTCATTTTGGATTGTGTTTGGACATTGTTTATCAATACACATGTAATGTGTGCAACGCCACATACATCGGAGAGACTGCCCGTCATCTCTGCAAAAGAGTCCAAGAACACAGTCAAAAAGGGGGAAAGAGTAAAATTGCTGAGCATAAAAAAACATGTAAATGTAATATGAGCATAAATTATTTTAAGATTTTGTGCAAGCATTTTAAAAATTATTTGGAGAGTGTCATGTGAAGCATTGTTCATAAGATCATGTGATCCGAAAATCAATGTTCAAACAGCACTCTCAACTAATTTGTTAAGAGTATTCGATTAGACTTACGTAAGTGATTGCATAAACATTCATTTCTTATATAAAAGCAATAAAAAAGAGCATAATCAGTGATCTAATGATGACGGTTAAACCGTCGAAATATATTATCACGAAATATATTTTCAAATGGCGTTTATTTGTTTATAATAAAAATTGCCATCTTTTTTTCAAGTTTATTTATAAATTATAAGTAGTTTATATTAATTTTTAATGTTTTTTTAATTGAACTTTTTTAAATTTTCAAATCTTTGTTGACAAAGTAGAGTTCTATCTGCATAAAGAATGGATATAAAAATTTAATTTTTTGATTTACTAGTTCATAATCAAAAATGTCAAAACTACTCAATTTTGTTTTGCAGGACAGTTTCATCAAACCTATTCTTTTAGATTCATGCATTTTGACATTATCAACGTTGTGATAGTTATAAACATATTTCGACTGCAGTAATAACAAATGTGTTGTTCAAAAAAAATGATGAGTTTGTTAATTTAAAAAATGTGTTTATGTTTATGAATGTTTTTAATGAAATAATTATGTAGTTATGTAATGTTTTCATGCATGTTTATTTTATTTAAAATAAATATTGTTGAAAAGGAATTTTAAAAATCGGAAACTAAAGAAATATTCTTAATCTAAAGTCGATAAATAAATGATTAATATAATTATCATTCATTATATATATACTACGAGAAAAATGAAAAAAATCTTAAACATTTTTCAAGATTGTATCTAGGCTTATTTGGGTTAAAACAGTCGAAGTAATCTTTGAGGCCACTTGACAAGAAAGGGAGGATCGAAATCCCGGGGTCCTCATACTTCGTAATTTAATCACGTTTTTTCACTTGAATTTGTGTCGTTTCAAACGTATAAGAAAGAATAAAATCTAATCTCACAATGACAGAACTACAAAATATTTATGAAAACATTCCTCTAATCAAAGAAAATTAAAACTAAATCATTTGGAAATCTGAAAAAAAGAGAACATTCGATGTTGTTGTTGGAAAACAAAATTGATTGTAAATTACATCTCACAAAAGATCACATACACACCAACATTATATATAATAAAAAGGAGCGTCAAAGCTTGACCCTGTTCTCGACCCAGTAATAGTTATATAAGACAAATTAGACAGTAACACAAATTATTAATTTAATTTTGTATAATCTCACAATGTCAATTTACAAATCGAAATGAATTGCGACGAATTCTTTGTTTCTTATTTACAAATTTTCAACTACTCATTTTACATTTGATTTTTTGTTTCTCCAATTTACTTTTCAATTTCGTATAGCGACTAATGGATTAATTGTCGTAGTAGCGAATGTATCATTAATGCCCCTGCGCGACTTCTCCTAATGGATGCATTTCGCTTCCCATTTTATTGAATTAATTATGCCTCATTTAATTTATTTTTCATTATTTTATCATTATTCTCTTCTGCTTCTCCACGCACACGTTTATCTAGGGAACTGACATTATTTATATTATTATTATTGTGATTACTGTATTATGTTTTGCTTGGTTTTAATGTATTGCCGTTTAAATCAGAGTAGGAAAATGTCGAGGTCTGCTACAAGCAGTACTAACATACCCACCGATTAGAAATATGATTTTACCTTAACATCTGAAGACATTCCTTGGGTTATTGTTCTTTAAATAAATTTGCCTTTCCAATTTGAATAATTAAAAATATTTTAATACAATATAAAATTTTATTTTGATCACATTGGAACGTTTTTTGTCAACTTACCATCCAAAAATCAAAATGTTCAAGTCGAATTGGTATTGGAATTCGACCTATTTTTGCGTCCCGAATAAATCGAAATGTTATGATGACGCAATTAAACAATGTTAAACAGCGACAAATCGATTGTAAATCCTTTTGTCTCTATTGAAGTTACAAGGTTATTCCAAAATATATTATAAATTATTCCAAAATCTCTAGAAATGATTAATTCGTATTTATTTGTTAAATTGGGCGATGAATGTGAGGATTTTTAAGATTTTAGATCAGGCGAAGAAATTCAATTAATTTAGAAATATTAAAAAAATAGAAAAGATAATCATTTATCGATGAAGGAGGTCGATAATACTGAAGAAATAAATGGACAAGTAACATACAAAGTTGTTGCTAAGATTTCAAGGAGTCTTTAAGAGGATGAGATCTTTCAAAATTAAAAAGAAAGAAAACATGAAGAAATTTCAGAAATAAAATAAATTTTTGACTTTGCACAAATTTTAATACGTGATTCTTTTTTTATATTATCTACTAAGCTTCACGGAAATTATGTTCGGTAAATATGATGTATCGCTTGATTCAACTTATGTGAATCTTTCCAAAAGAATACGAAGATACCTAAAATGGTCAAAGGAATTCGATGATATAAAATAAATGGCGATGTTTTTGGCGTTGATATCTTCATTATTGTTATCAAAGAGATAAATGGTTCCTCTTTTGAAAATGAGTAGGAATAATATTTTAGTTATTGTTAACTCTTCAATGCCTATTGCATAATTTTATGTGCCCCCAAACAAACTTTTCTTTACTTATATTAATTATTTATATACATCAGTGGGCTATCTGAAAAGTTCTTAGTGTAACAAGGAAAAAAGTTAAATTTGAAAAAGATATTTATTTGTCAATATGATCTCCCAAAACATTAATAATACATTTATTCATCTAGCACCACATTATGTACTTCACGAACAATTTCTGGTGTTGTCACAATTTTTGGACGTCAACTACATAGTTCATCTTCAATGCTTTTTCTACCATGATTAATAATTTAGATTTAAAACTTTTTATTTCGTAAATATCGCTCTATTCGTTGTTACGAGCGTTTATCTCTTGTTAGAAACTAGAATTGATATTTTTTGATCCATTCTCAAATCTTTACACGAAAAATTGTTCACAATGGCTCGTCACTCATTCTTAATTGCTCGAGCGTTATGTTTCTCCAATTACTTGTCCGTTTTCGCAAATATCTGTTCCAGACAGGTCAACAATAAATTTAAATTATACCCAAACCCTCCAGATCCAAATATGTGCTTATTTATTTAGACGGCCTATATTCGCGAATGCAGAATTTTTCCGAATTACAGCAATGATTCAGTACATTAATCTTCGTAAACTCGATAAAGATAAGCTGTAAGATATTTTATCATTGTTATCTTTATAACAACTTCATTAATCCTTTTAGTGATCTATTCCGACCTCTCTGTCTCATTCATTATAGTTATTGTAAAAATAAAGAATTAGCTAACTTGTCAAATTCTTTATTTTTACAATAAATAAAATTAATTAACAACGACCAAAGTAGCTTAATCCAAAACAAATGGATGTATTGAGTTAACCCAGTCGAACACGAAAGTTGATAAAAATAAATAACAGTCAAAAATAATAATCAAAATATGTTGGTCTTCAATAAAATAAGTGAAAACGAAAAAATCTTTTTCCTTGAACAAATTTTATTGTAAAGCAAATGATCCAAAATAACGCGTAATAGAAAGTCTATTTAAGGTTTATTAGCAAATTGCTTCCATCGTGGTAACTCATCCAAATTCTGGTTTCACTGTTTATTTTAGTCTGACTAAACAACAGATTAACAAAATTTTCCTCTTCGATATCTTCGCCGATTGAAACTCGATCAACATTAAAAAAAATTCCTCGAATATCAATATTGAAATTAGAAAAAAAATCAATATTAATATCAATACCAATATTAATATTAATGCCAAAATTAATATTAATCAAAAATTAATATTGGAAAATGAGAATTATGTCTCAGAGCGCAATCTTATGGAAACTGTTGCAACTAATACTCCACCACAAGAATTTTATTTTGAAGTAAATCAAATATCACAAAGCACATTTAAAGAATACATTGAATTTGTAATAGTGGATGAATTTTTCTTGGTCGACTTTTATATTAATAACGTCGCTAATCATGTTCTTAATTTACCTTCTAAGCCAATCAAAATTTATACTTCCGAGTTAATTAAATATTTCCAATGAGATATTTCAATAAAAAAAACAAAATAAATATTACATAAAAATAATATACAAATAAATCAAAATAAATTTAAAACATATTCGATTTTGAAAATATAGACCGATTGAGAGCAGCCGATTCAGTTAGAGCGTACACTCAATAAATTAGCAGGATCACAGCAACACGACAAATCACCGGCTCTCTCCACAAAATAAGTGATAAAATAAAAAAATAAAAAAAATACAGAGCAAATAAATACCCTCTAGATCAAATAAATAAGAATCACATACAAAAAAAATATTCTCAATTCTTAGTTCAGAATTAAGTGGATCAAAATCACAAACAAAAAGAAAGGCAATAAATGGTTTTTTTATTTTTCATTTTTTTTTCATTGTTATCTTTATAACAACTTCATTAATCCTTTTAGTGATCTATTCCGACCTCTCTGTCTCATTCATTATAGTTATTATATTAGAATATTCATTATATAAATTATTATTTATATTATTGTTTTATTTATAACAATTATATAAAGGAGGCTCTCCAATTAAGATTCATTAGTTTGTTTTCTTAAAAACTTATTATTTAATATAAATTCAAATAAAAGTAATACAAGGATAGGGTATACAAATAATATTGTCACCACTATTTAGACGAAGTTTTAACTTGGTAAGAACTAGTTAAACAATTTTCGGATCAATATATAAAATATATAAAATACATAATTAAAACATTTTAGATTCTTAAAATTTCGTAATTTGGTTTTTCATTGTCTTTCAGAATCCCATCAACCTCCCGGAAATCGAAGAATAAGCTTCGCCTTTATCCACGAAAGGTCGGTATCTCTTCATAGTAGTAACAATTCTTTGGATCAAACTGAAGGTTCAGGATCTAAAGAAAGGAAAGGTAATTGAATAGTTACATTAATAAAATAAAATAAAATGAACTGTACAAACTCCTTGTTGAATATGTGCAGTAACTCGGTCTTCGGCATTGGAGGGTTCTCTACCCCCTAGTCAGATCAGTAATCATCCTCCTACAATTTCAACAACCGCATCTTTTTTGTCTCCCATTAGGAAAATAAGTGAGACACTTGAAAGTGAGTTTTATCCAAAAAAGCATAGCGGTGTCTATGTTTCCTAACTCCATATAACTTGTGGGATCTACGTTTCTGTTAAATTGGAAACTATATTCAGTGTTGCATTTGATTTTCGTTTCAACTCTCATTATATATCGATGTATTTGCACGATTTTTATTTAGTTTTTTTCTTTGATTTCAGATTTTATTTTATTTAGTTTTGCTTATTTGACATTTGTTTATTTTATTTTTTGATCAGGAAGAAAATCTATTGGTGGTAAGAATCTATTGCGAAAACGTCGTGGATCCGGCAATTTTCAGCGTGCCAATACGGTCACACGAATCATTAAACGTATACGTTTAAAGAGGATATTTACGACGTCTTTAATGATGATTTTTATACAGCGGAAGCAGTCGGTTCTTTGAAAGGTCCATCAACTGTACAAGCTCGGATTGGAAGTATCCGATGTCGTAAAGAGAGTTCACAATCCCAAGTTAGTTCATTTGGAGCAGAAACCAGCGCGTCAAAGGAGTATTCAACCTTTTCTGACGAAACTTCATCGAGTCACTACCAGAGTGGAGGAAGTGCTAAACAATTCGACCAAGATAATTACTCTTCGCATATGCCATGGATGAGGGTTGTTATACAGTTTGCGAACAAGTGAGCCTACAGTACTTGGATTTCTTAAAAATAAACTAAGAGAACCATGAAAAAAAAATAAATCGGAAGTATGAGTTAAAATACTTTTATTTGCTGAGGATGTGTTTATGTATACGTTTTGACACAAAATAAATACGGTGTAGTCCCTAACACTGTCCACCTGTAATAAATAAAATCATTTAATTCTTAAAAAATACATGAAAAAATTGTTTACAAAATATATAAATTTGTTTCTTGTATTTTAGAAGCCTTTTAAAATTTGTAAATAATAGACCTCTAAAAGTCCCTAAATGCATGCCTGTACAACATGAGGCCGTACGGCTTCATTTGGAAGTGGACAACGTTTATTGTGACCGCGGAGAAAAATACAATTGGCATTTCCAAGATTTATAATAATGATTTTATAAGGCCAAATGACTCTTAATAAGTTTTAAGTATTCTCTGTAAAGTGCTTCTGATCATTTATTTGTACAGGGAGCCCAGTAGAAAACCAAAGGATTTTATGAAACAAAAGTAATTTTAATTAAACATGTGATAACGGCAAACAAATTTATATTTACATAAATACAATCAAACGATGACGGAGGATATTTTGAACACCCCTGAACAGAAAGCTTATTTATGTAAATTTAATTGTTTGTCCGTATCACGTGTTTACTTAAATACACTTTGGTTTCACAATATTCTTTGGTTTATACTCGTCACTCTGTAGTTAATAACATTCGGTTGAGTGAGGCTTAATAAATCTATTCGGTGATTTTAATTAATTAATTAGTAAATCAAAAAATTAAAATTTTTATATCCATTCTTTATGCAGATAAAGCTCTACTTTGCCAACAAAGTTTTTAAAATTTAAAAATTTAAGATTTAAAAAATTTTAATGAAAAAAACATTAAAAATCAATATAAACTACTTATAATTTATAAGTAGATATCTTGCAATTAATATTGTTCGGGAATTCCGAATTTTCCGTTTTTTTCCCATTTTGGGATCTTAAAAAGTTTTTTTCGATCAAATTTTTACATTTATTACTTTGTCATTTATTGTCATCGAGAATGAGTAAGTGTGCAAAGTTTGAAGAAAATTGATTGAGTATAAAGCCTTCAAAAACAGGTTTCTAAATTCCATGAATACATACATATATATATATATATATATATATTTATATATTGAAAGGAAGCTAATAAAAAGAATAGAAAAATTGGGTCTGTTTAATAAATTAAATATTATAATGATAAACTTTGTTTCTGTGACCAAAACCAAAAAAATCTCAACATGGCCGTCGGAAGTAATGAGGTATGAAGACTATCCTTTTAAGATATCCTTCTACGACATATTTTGGTAAATTATTTACAAATTAACGTATAAAATGTTGGGAATAAGTCTTGGTCACCTGATCTTAGGTTATTTTACTTCATAATTTACTTATATATGAATTAATGGTAGCATGGATAGTAGGACTGGCTCTCTGTCAAGAGTCATCATTTCATTGAGAATGTCTTGGAATCGTCAGTGTTTAATAATTGGTTTTAAATGAAGTGATCTAAATTGAGTAGTTTTAATTCTAAGGAATAAAGTTCGTTTCAAAACCCATGGAAACAGTTGGGTTTTATTCTTTTTCTTTTATTTTTTAATTTTCAAAAATCGATAAATACTGAAAGAAGTCATGAACTAAAAGTACAGTCTTACGTATCTTTTTCTCTTCTCGTCTCTCAATAGCAACCAGTTTCAACTTGGCAAGTATGATGTTGGTTTGGAAATATTTGAATAGAATATTTCAGGTTTACTAATATTTCAACCGTTTGAGAAGTCCAATGTCGAGATTATGAGCTGTAGCAGAGTACAATTGATCACAGCTTAACAAGACCCTAGGACCAGTTGTGAGTCATGTCAAGTGAAGAACATCTCGCGATTCAGAATTATCTTCTTTATAATTGTCTCACTATTCCTCGAACTGCAGTAGAAGCTGAACGTGTCTTTTCTTCTGTTGGATATTTCTGTGCAAAATTGTGTTCCAGATTTATTATAACATAAATCTTCATAAATTATGTTATAATACCAACAAGCAGTAAATATATTTCCTTTCTGTAATGTTTATACAATAAACTTTACAAAAATTGTAGTGCCTATTGATTTGGGTTAAATTTTTCGCAACAGAATTTAACACCCGATTTCCAAATGTTCTAATCCAATTTTATTTTATCATTTTACAATCCATAATTTTCTTGTTTTCTAGCAACTGATGATCGACGAACATTCAATCAAATTAGTGGGCACTACATAAATGTTTTAAATAAACATTTTTGTTGAATAAATGCCATTCATTAATATTAGGGTTTTGTGCTTGAAATAAATGTTTTCGAATTCAATGTTTTATTAAATAAATGTTATTCGTCTTAACAAAAAGGCAATCCGATTGATGGGATTCCAATGAATTAAATTGTTAAATTAAGTGAGAACCAGGCTTAAAGTTACCACTCCCTGGATTGTAATGTTGTCCGGGGTCGCCAGGATGACTCCTGTCATTCCACGACAAATTCCTCCTGTAAGTTTCCCTACAAATCTTTCTGAGGTCCTCAGTCTGATTTCAGCATTATATTAATTCTTTTTTGTATTACAAATAAATAATAAAGGTAATAAATATAATTAAGTAAATTATATTTTATAAATCTACTTTTCTTTGACTTCTGTCACGAAGAAAATATTTCTTTTTCAACAATTTCTAACAAAAGTATTTCAAAGAATGAATCGAAAAAATTCTTTTTCGATATTGAAATTTAATTAATTAAATTTTTAAAAAAAAATAATTACATCAAATGAACGAATTAATCAAATGAGATTAATTAAAATAGATAAATCTTCCTGTTTGATTGTTTCAATGAATTTATTCTATTTGCAAATATATAAATAAATATTTTATAATCATTTGAAATGTTTCAATGGTGATTTAATTTAGATTTTTCGTTTATTTTTATAAGATATTAATGTTTAAATATAATATTTTTATAATTTTATAATTTTTATAATTATTTTAATTATTATTATTATTATTATTATTATTATTATTATTATTTATTTTTAATAAAAAACTAATAATTGAATTTTCTTTCGATAATTGAAATAAAATATCCAAAAAGAAATTTATATAATTTATTTGAGAAATATTTTCCCTTTACTTTTTTGATAAATATTTCGATTTATATAAATTAGAAGGAAAATAATTTGTTGAAATATTTTCATTTTTGTAAATATTTTATTGCAATAATTTATTTATTTTTGCCAAAGTTATTAATAATTAATTTGGACAATTTTATAAAATTGGAATTTAATAAAGCAAAATTTTAATAGTGGAATAATTAATTTTGAACTTTTTACCAAAGTGATATTGTTTATTTTTATAACTCCCACTTTATTTTATATATTTTATACTTCTTTTGGTAGTTTGAGAAGAGGAAGATTGTACCTTTCTGTAGAGTTTATGCTTCCGTAAATTTAATGATATTTTATAAATATTTTTTTCAATAAAACGAGAGATAAAAATATCGACTGAGAAAACACTTCTGAATCAATAATTAAATATAAATCTCTGCATTATTCTTAATTAGGGGGGTAATACAATGTCGTAGTTACAATCTCCTTTGTATCTTCAAACCTCGTATTCTAATTTCAGGTACAGCGCAAGAGTCCCTCAGAAGAACTTTTCTTGCCTTGCTGGTATTATAAGCAGTTCGCACTGTCCTGGGTAGCAGGTCACTCGGGAAGATGCACTAAGTTTTGGGGATGATTCCTTTATTGAATTTGCCGACGTCACGAAAGATTGCTTTTACATTGAATCAGTATAAGTTCATTGGCTGTCCACTAATAACAATACCTTTGCTCTCCAAATGTTTCTGCAGTGTTTTTTAACTTGGCCCCAGTAAACGTATGCAGCGTCACAAATCTTGCGAAAGGTTACAGTACTATCCACCTTCATCGACTGGCGAGCATTAACAACGCTTTTGTCAATTTGTTTTTCTGGATCGTCTCTGTGGATTGTCGATACCCATAACCCTAAGACTCATTTGTCAAGGCTTTGTTTAAGGAAGACAGGGACAATTAGAAATCGTTAAACAGTATAAGTCATAATTTTTAATTCATTAATTTTATTTGAATAGAACATCTTTGTTTTCCATGCGAATTGAAATAAAGAATTATCAAAACTCTTATGGAGTATTAATTTATAACTCAAATGTTTTGACCCATAAAGGAACAGAGTCTTTCAGTGTGACCCCATGAAAGTTGGTTTTACTCACTTTCTCATTCATATTTTTCACGTTTCAATACAAAATCAGGTGTGATCACAATGGAAATATTTATTTTGTTTCTGCTATAAGTTTTTGTCCAGTAACAAGGAATATCATTTTTAATTTATGATTTAATAAC
>MQRK01212634.1:7942-18885 GCA_001938485.1 Girardia tigrina | reverse complement strand
TGATGTAATTGAATTTTATAAGGTTTGAAAGATAAATCATCTTGAGAATACGGTTCAATAATGTTTTGTCGATTTCTAATTGCGATGATGCCTTGAGAATTGATGTAGAAGGGTTTTTGTACATAAATTCCTTCACTTTTTGAATATTTTCGTCCGTTCTAACAGTATTTTCTTCCTGTTTCATCGCGTTTGAGTCATCTAATAAACTACAAGTTGTTCTTAATCGATCTTATGTTCAAAAATAAACAAATTATCATAATTTCGCTTAATCTAACCTATAAATTACCTTTTAATCGTTGAAGGATTGATATTTTGATGTGATCCAAAGCATTTTAAAAATAATTTTACGGTTTCCGTCAACGAATTGGTTCTAATAAATTGTTCCATCATATTAAATTCAATGTTCCAGATAATATTTCGACATTTTACCAATAAAATAAATCAAAAGAACTCAATTTAAAGAATAAAGCTATTTGATAAGCACATGTAATCAAATAATTTAAATGAAGAATGATTAATTAGGGGTCATTTTTTTCGCTTTTCACGTTATAACTCGTTAACTATTGACTTCGGAAGACACTTTTCTTGATAGAATATGTTCATCTTTTAATTATCTTTAAAATAACTCCTTATTTGACCCAAAATTACTTAATTGTGATAAAAACTTTGTTGTGTCATAATTACATGATGCAATACTTGAATTTAATTTTCTCTTTAAAAAATCTTATCGACACACTATGCTCTATCGTAATATGCAAAATTAACCTTTGCATACCCTGTGAGACAACCTATATATGTCAGGCTTACTTGAAGCGAGAACGCTCGAGGGTGCTGTGCGACGATTTTATGAAGTATTCGAGCGGTTTACAGAACTCGGATCCGGTAACATTGTTGCAGCAGTTGTCGTCAGTGGCCTGCGCCTGCCCGTTCCTCCACGATATTAAGTTGTCAAGAACCGCGGTTTGATCCTTGGGTTTGGTCGTTTCCAGGTGGGACGAATGAGATATCAGAGTTATGTTACAACGATAGGACCCTCCACAGTTAAGTGTGAACAAGTGAATCTTATTTTCAATGTTAGACAGAAAAATGGATGCAAGTGTTGGTGCCAAAGGAGAACCCATGGCAACACCATCTACCTGTTTATAGCAACTATCGTTAAACAAAAAATGAACATTTAATAACTTCATTAAAATTTAAACAATAATTATACATAGATTCAACAGACGATTGGAACTTAAATCTATCTAATTTCTTTCTAATTCCATGTTTAAGACAAAATTTTAGTAAATCCTATTCATCTTTAGATAAAACAATTTTACTTAAATTAAAACAAAATTACATAAATTTTGAAAAATGGCTATTCGAAAGCATTTTTAGAGAAACTAACTAATGAGGCGATAGATAAATTAATGAATAAAGAATATATGAGGGTAAAGACGAATTAAAACCCGATAAATTATCCAATGAAAATTCTAATATTGGTTATACGCTAATCGTTACTTTTTCAGGTTACAAAAAATTTAAATCGTCTATTTTAAAATCAATCGATAAAATTATTTCTACATCTTGCAAAATTTAAAGTATGTTCAGCAATAAATCTCATGCTCCTTGAGTTTATGTTCCAATCTGGTTTATCAATTTTCGTGTAATGGGTGCAACGCACATACATTGGAGAGACATCTCGTCATCTATGTGAACGGATTCAGGAGCATGGACGATGGTGTAATGGGAGTAATATTGTTGGACATATGAAGGTTTGTAGATCGGAGGTGAAAATAACTAATTTTGAAATATTGTGCAGTAATTTTAAAAATTATTGGGAAAGAGTTACTTGTGAGGTATTATTGATTAAATCATTTAATCCGTCCATTAATGTCCAAACAAGTCTCTCTTTCTCTTTGTTGAAAATATTTACTTAGTTATTATGCATGATGTTTGCATAATCATTAATTTTCTATAAGACAGAAAAAATGTTGCTAATTCAGCTTGAAGATGGTTGAAAATTCACCGAAATATATTGCGAAAATAAAATTTGATTTTAATGGCATTCTTGATTTTAATAAAAATTTGCAATTATTTTTTAAATTTCTTATTAAATATTAAATGTTGTTTTTATTTTAAAAATAATTAAAATAAACTGGATTAAATATTATTTTGAATTTTAAAAGATTTAAAATTAAAGTAGGATAATTGTGATGGAGAATTACAACTTGAAAGGGGATTGACTTTACTCATGTCTATGGGATTGCATACTCCGAGCAATCATGAATGATTTTCAAAGTTTCTCAGACTTCCTTTGACAACACTTTAAACTAGAGATCAAAAGAATAAGATTTAAAGATTAAGAATAAGCATTTTTATTGTTACGTTATTGGAAATTTTTAGGATAAATAAAAGATAATTTAAATAATATAAATAATTAATTTTGAAAACGAGGTGGAAAATTAGTTCGACTTTTCTGTATAATTAAACTACATTTTTCTTATCTTATATTAATTATTATTATCAATTAATTAAAATATTAATGTAACTAACAATGTGAAATAAATTTGTGTAATGTCTGTGGATAAACAAACTAATATTTAAGCAATTCATCGTATTGTATCACTATAAAATATATTTATTTTATCATATATTAATTATTAGGTGTACAAATATGAAAGTTCGTTTTTTACGATTTAAAAAAATTAAAATTCCAAAAAAGTTTTAATTAAACTTTGATTAACAATAACAACCATTATTAACAACAACATTATTCCAATTTATTGATAATTTATGGATTCCATCAAAAAAGAGCTTCTGTTGTTTCGACGCAATTCATTTATCAAGCCATTTTCGCACTTCTTCGTGTTTTGTGAACTTCTGTTCCTCCAATCCGAGAGTCATTGATCGAAATAAGTGATAATCCAATGGAGCAATATCAAGAGAGTCGGGCGGATGGGGTTAAATTTCCAAGTTCAGATATTTTATTGTATTTATAACTGGTTTTGCAACATGAGGTCACGCATTGTCGTGAAGCAATATCGGGCATTCGTATTAAATGAATCTGAGATCGACAGTCAGAGATAAAAAGATTACCAGCCTGCAATTGTACAGCAACAACACTTTCTAGTATTGCTGCGTCTTTTGCATGAAGCTGAATGAAACCCAATAAAACTTCTCTGATGGTAACTTTCTTTGTTACTAAACTTTCATATTTGTACACCTAATATTGACAACGAACCGAATAACATTTGATAACTGTTCACGGTGTGCTAACCCATAATATTTGTTTCATCGAATATCACAGAATATCTGCTTTCTGACTGTAGACGCAAGGAGACTGATCAATTTATTAAACTGAACAAATAACATCCAAAACAGGCTGTAAATGATTTGATAATAGTGAGCTGAGGAATTCATTTGATTATGACTAGAAAATTTCCAATATTGTAACATTCAGTATCGTCATATTCAGCGGGACTTTCACAGTGACCACGTAAAGTCAAATTCTGACTAGCTAGAAACTTTATGCAGGCCGGAATTCATTTTAGCACTTCACCCTATTTCTATTAGTCATTTTGAATTTTTTTTAAACTTTAATATCTATCAATCTACCTTGTGAGATCCGATGTTTCATTTCCTTCCATTTCGTGAAAGATGTTCAATGACTTGGGCTGGTCTAATGATCCTTCAATCTCTCTGTGTGCCGCCAATTAAAAAAAATCTAGAAGACAACTGAAATGAAGATCCGGAGTTTCCACTTGATGAGGTGAATACAACACAACAGAAACCGTCTTTTAATATGGGGAATAAACCAAACAAGATCTGTTAACTTAATCTCCATTGTTATGACTCTGTTTAAACCACGTTAATGTCATTGAACGGCCTGCATTAACTACAAATTCAGTATACTGATTTTGAAATACTTTTGACCCACGGTAAATCAACTCATATAAAGACTGTCTGTTACAATTGATAAGCCCATTATGGAATAAAAATACACATAACCAAAATCATGTGAATTAAAAAGCATACGCTGTTTACATTCAGTAGGGGTTTGAGCAGCCTCAAGAGATTAATCTGACTCGGGCATTCCGGGCTGCGATTATATGCTACATGTCATCAGGGTATTATCCAGCTGATTCCGGTATTCTGGTAAATCAGTTAATGCGCTTTGTTCAAGCTTATCCATTTTAGACTTATAACTTTCATTTTATTCTACTGATCGCTGTTTCAAAAACTGCTGCATAAATGAGCCACATTTTGAAGAATCTGCTTCTTGTTGTCACTTTCTTTTGCTATGTTGAGCTTCACTTAATTTGTTTCTTGCCATAATAAGATACGCGATAAATAAGTAAAGAAATAAAATTGATTTACAATTAATAAATAATTGACATGAAGCATGTAAATGCAACAGCACGATTTAATATGCCCCTTTGATGTTGAATTTGGTGCCCCTCACTCTCCGGCTCCGTACCTTCCCCTCGGTACGCTACTGTGTGCAAAAGTATTTTATGGTAATGGTATAATGAATATGGCAAGGAAAACAACTAACTCAATAAGGGTCTGTTATTTAAAGAGGCGAGTGATCCGAACTCAACTTGAAGAAACTGATTCCAAATATGAAAATTTGACACTTTTCTGGAATATCAGTTGGTTAAGCCGAGGAAACTATTTAGAAAGATTTAAAGTCTTTTGCCTGAAATTGTTAAATTTTTAAATTCGCTGGGAAAAAATTACGAAAAATTGGAAGAACCAGTTTGGTTACAAATTTAGCTTTTCTAACGAATTTTATAGACCATTTTAACTCTCAATTTGCAATTACAAGGAATAGGAAAGAATATTATTGAGTTACTTAGTTCTGTAAATGCTTCTAAAGTAAAATTAATATTGTATACGCCATAATTAAATATCAATGGCTTAAATAATTTTTTCATATTTTGGAAATCAGAAAAAAACTTACTGGTCAATGCTACATCGACAGATATTTTCTGAAATAGACAATAATAATCAAGAATTTGAGAGACGATTTTCAAATCTTAATCATTTTCAATCAATTTTTTTTGATTTATTTCATTTCCGAGTGGAGAATATAATATCGAAAATATTTCATCCAATGTAGCTCATATTTTTCAATTAAATTCATCAGATGTAGAGTTGAAAGTTGTAACAATAAAATCAGATATTATTTGAAAGCATGAGCCAATGAGAATTCTTTATGGAAGTTAGTACCAGAAGAAAAATATCCATTATTAAGATCAATAGCATTAAGGATATTTGCATGTTTTGGTTCCACTTATTTATGTAAAGCAGTATTTTCGTACATGAAAATAATCAAATAGCAAATTAGAAATTCTGTGATCGATAATCACTTGATGACATCTATTAGACTGAGTATCAGTGAATATAAACCTAACTTAACAAAACTTTGCGATGAAATGAAATACATGAACGTCCAAAAATTAATAACAACAACATTGTGCAATAATTATGTAATTTATAATAAAATTAATAAACATATTGTGTTATGTTTTCTCATTTCTAAGAGTCGATCACAGTAAAGTAATAAAAATTTTAGTCGATCACACAAAGTTTAAGTGTGCCTACCCCTACTCTACATTATCGATACAAACAAATGTTATAGAAAAGTTTATTAATGGAATAATATTATACAAAGTGAAACGAACTTTCATATTTGGACACCTAATACAAAATCATTAATTCAATAATTTATTTTCAATAATTCAAAATAAAAATTAAATCAAAACGAATATTTTTATAATTTGACTAAATTGTCAATAATTTCCATTTTTCTATTTTAAAATCAATAATGAAATAGTTGACCTCAAAATTTGTAATTGTTTTAATACATTAAAAAACAAAAAAAACATACACGATATCAAATTCAAATTTTTGAAAAAAAATTTCAGTTATTAATTATTAAATTTATTTGATTCAATTTTTTTCATCGGATATTTATTAATTTTTCAAATACGATTTCAAATGAACAAAAAGTTTCTTTATTTATTTAAAAATCATAAACGAAATCTTTTTCTAATTGTGCTCATTTTAATTACCATATTCGTTTTCTATCGTCGATATTACTCTGACAATCAAATCGAAGTCGATTATATGTTTTACTATCTTTCCTCTCGAGTGAGGAACAATAAAGTCTCGATCGACCATTATAATTGCACTGTCCATTCCACCGAGACCCTCCTGAGACACGGTACACGTCACCAGTACCAGAATAGAGTCCCTCGGATCGTCCATTATGTCTACAGAGACAACTACCTTCCGTCCGCATACATTCCACTTGTCCGAGACTGTATGGCTGTTAACCCAGACACGATATTCGTCCTCTGGACCGATCTTGTCGTCTTTCGACTCGTCCTCGAACATTATCTCCCTTACATTCACGTTTACAGTAGTTACTTTCGTAAATCGATCCATTCTTTGAAAATATCCGACATAAATCGTTATTTTATTCTTTATAAATTCGGAGGTATTTATATCGATTTGGATACGCGCTGCCAAAAACCGTTTGAAACGGTGATGAGGAACGATTCGTGTGTGTTGAGCCGAGAATCCGAGGATCAAACTCGGATTCTTTGGAAACTTGAGTATCTTGCTATGAATAGTCTGATGGCGTGTTTGCCGAAGCACGATTTCTTTCACTTTCTCATTGATCGGTTAAAAATGGCTGATGATACCAATATTCTGATACAAACTGGACCGATGTTATTGACAGAAACTTTTGAATTGTATCAAAATTTGATTAAATCGGCTGAAAATGCTTCAGTTTTTCAACCAGTTACGTTAGCTGATTCTGATTTGTTTTCCCCATTTGTTGAGGTGGATCTCGAGAAGAGTTGTTCTTTTTTTTCGTTCAACCGATGGAAGAGAAAAGCCTGTCGAGAACTGAAACGACATCGCGAGTCACAGAAATCGAGGGAAAACGATGCTGTGGCAGTGCATTTGTTCATGCATTTAGGATATGGCTATGTGAACATCACACACAGACAACATGCCTGCATTGCTATGGAAAATTTGTATTCAGTGTGGGACTAAATTATTGAATGGATTGTTTTATCGTCATGCCAGTTACTTCACAATGATAAAATTAACTCAAGTTCTTTTCACAATAGAAAAGCAAAAAAAACTGTTCTAAAATTTCCTTGAAATAGGATCACCTTTTGTTTTTTATCAAATAAATAAAATTTTCTTTTTATATTTTTTTAGAAAAATAAAATTATTTCGATTAAAATTAAAATATTTATTTTTATTTTAAATTACATAAATACTTGAAAAATAAAGTTGCCGATCAAATAATTATTCATTTTTAATTACCGTTTTCAGAGAAAATAAGTACCTTGAGAACGAATTACAGAAAATTGGGACATTTGTTTAAGACTTGTAATTAGGGACGATTTGTATAACCAACTGTCACTTAAAGAAGATATATGGTTGAAAATTTGAATGATCTTAAAGAAAATGCTGTTAGAATAGAATTATAATTTATATTTTATTTATATTAATTCGGAAATTTTGTTGTTGCACAAAAACTTTTAAATACGTCAAATTTATTTTATTGTTTTATGTTATCTCATTTCTTTCGTCTGATAAATATTAACACCAAAGACGTTTAAAAATTCGCAGGAAAATATGGATTATAACTTATTTATACGTTATTTCCTATTCTATATTATATTTTCTTATAATTTAAATGGAAAATGAGAAAAATAATTTAATATTTCTTCATAATCTAACTCAAGATTAATGTATTCGTCCAACAGTGTTTAAAAGTCACTCCAGCTTCAGGAAAGTACTATTCCTCAAGTCCTCGAAAATTCGTTACCAATTGCTTTCTCTCGAAAACTTTTCAGACACTATAACCCGATATTCAGTGTTCGATGGAGAACTCTTAGCAATTCATGACGCTGTTTCTTTAAAAAAGAATTTGTAAAATATATTTTTTCAAATATTATAATTTTTGAAATAAATTTTGAAATAATAGAGACCGATGACATGATTGTTGAAATTAGGAAAAGAAGTAGAAAATTTGTTTATTAAAAAACTAATATTGTGGTAATAATGACTTTAACTATTGATTTAACTGATATTAACACAATAGATATTATTAACAACATCACAATTTGAATGTAAACATTTATCGACAACACAAACAGATTCTTCACAACAATTTTCAGAGAGCATCTTTTTTTGATTGATATAGTTTTTTTGTTTCTCTATTCAAATCTAAAAAAAACAACGAATGGGACATTTTTTAATATTAACTTAAAAAGGCATTTATTGGATAAAAAGGCATTACTTAATTTTTTAAATAAACATTAATTTTTAAAATATATATTAAATTTAATAAGTTAAAATCGTTTACTAAAAATATTATTAAAATTCATAATTATAAAACTTTAATTAATTAGTACTTAAAATTAATATTCATTAGATTCAAATAATAAATCAATAAACATATCAATCCCATCTGAGTAGGAGAGTCACAAATCTAAACAGCATACAAACAACCAACTTACAACATTCCAAATTTTCCCTCACAGATATATTTTTAATTAAAAAAAATTCAATATTAAAATAATATAATATTTCCATTAAATTATATTAATTGATTATTTTCTATTATATTTTTGGACAATTCGAATGACAGATGATGAAATCTTTCACAGTTATATAAAATATCAATGTGTTCCGTTTTGTTGTTTTTGTTAGAAACTTTTTAATATTTTTAGAAACATTTTAACGAAAATATAAATTTATTATTGAATCTGAAGATGAAATAATTCTATGCAAAAAAAATAAAAATATTATGATAGGATGATAGAATAGGTCAATGACGTTAATGAATCATTACTGAAAACAAAAGAAGCGATTTATATAATGGTTTCGGAAAGACTATCTTTTGGGAATAAAGTTGGTGACGACACTTATTATCATTGATGGAATGAATTAATTAGAATAAATTTTAATGAGAACGAATATATTTAATTATTATATATTATTGTTATTAATAATAAACTTATTTTAAGTCTCGTTAGCGAAGAAGAGTTTGAATGATAATTTTTTATTTATTAAATAATTGAAAAAATGTTTAGAATAGGAAACATTCTGAAGAAAATTATCAATTTTAGTTAATTTTAATTATTATTTAGTTTTAATTTAAATTTTTTTAAGAACATCATATAACATCATAATTTTGTATCTGAAAAACTTTTACTTTTCTATAAGACAGGCTTACTCAACCTTTTTGTACTGAAGATCGACTTTTTTGGATTTAACTTCCTCGAGATGTACCCATTAAAATTTAGATGTTTAATTAATTCAACTTCAATTTATTTTATTTCATTTTAATATTGAAAAAATATCTACAAAAACAGCATAACAAACAATTTCTAATAAATAAAAAACTAATTAAAAACTATAACAAAACTATAAAAAATGTCGTCAATTATTTGCTAGTCGTAATGAAGTGCGATTTCAAATTTTGCAATTGTGACTCAAACAAACATTTGTTTAAAATTTGCAAAAAAATTTTCAGAAAAACATATTTTTCAAAAAAAACGAAATCCGGATGATAATTTTCTTTTAAAAACAACATTCATCCATTAAAAAATATATTTATAGACAATATATTTCGACAGATCTACTGTCATCTTCAGGTCAATAATTAATAATCAATTCACCTGTATATAAATACAAAAATGATGATTATGTAATCGATTGCATGAAATCATGCAAATCAAAAATTCTCAATAAGCTGGTTGAGACTGCCGATTGAACATTGATTTTAGTGCAACGTGACCTAATTAACAATGCTTCACACGACACTCTCCCAATAACTATCAAAATGCTTTCATAGAATTTTGAAATTATCAAAATCAACATCACATTTACATTTTTTCCTATGTTATGCAATATTACTCTTACTCTCTTTTCGACCATGTTCTTGAATTCTTTTACAGAGATGACGGGCAATCTCTACAATATATGTGGCATCGCACCCATTACATTTATATTCATAAACAATATCAGAACAAAGTGTTAAAGGTGTAATAGATTTATTACTGAACATATTTTGAATTTTATGAGATCGTGATATAATTTTTAAATTTAATTCATTGTTAGTTGCTTTTAACAATGCATATTTAAAGTTTTTAAATCCTTCAGAATAAGGTACAATTAAACATTATTTAGGCAAATGATCCTTCGATTTCTTTCTTAGATCCATCAGGAGAAGCCAAACTCTGATTTTTCGAAAAATCTTTCAAAAGTATTTTATCTACTGTTTCCTTTATTAATTTTTCTAGAAAAGATTTAGAATAACCATTCTGATTTAACAAAGATCTTATTTTATTAAGACTTTCTACAGATTTAACAAAAGTGGAAGAAAACAACCAGGAGCTATAAATAAAACCTTTAATCATGTTTCTTTTATACATAAGTTCACAAAAACTGTCCGGTGAAGTATATAAACCTGTATCAGTTTGCTTCCTATAAATTCCAGTCTCATAAGTAAGAGATTTTCTCTCAACTAAAAGATCCAGAAAAGGCAAGACTCCATTCCTTTCATTTTCAACTGTAAAAGTAACATTTGAATGTAACGAATTCATAAAATTTAAAAATGGAAGTACATCAGCCTGATTTTTAAAAACTAGGAATATATCATCAATGTATCGTTTATATACTAAAGGTTGATTTCTATCAAACAATTTAATTTTATTTTCAATCTTTGAAAGAAAAAACAGAAGCTAACGTTGGTGCTAACGGTGAACCCATAGAAACCCCATCAGTTTGCTTATACCACTCATCATTAAAAAGAAAATGAACATTTGATGTTGCAAAACTTAATAACTCAAAAATCCAACCTCGTCGACAATATGATATTCTGAATGATTATTTTTCCATAGATCACAACACAAATTCAAAGT
>MQRK01212633.1:74198-97791 GCA_001938485.1 Girardia tigrina | reverse complement strand
CATTCGTAAGAGTAGCTTCTGCCATGTCTACCAGCAAAAATAAAATTATGTAATTATAACACACAAAAAGATATGGTGTCTATATTACGTGTTCTCAAATAGCTTCCGCACCCTGTATACTGTCAGGGTGGTTAAGGATGTCAACAACAAGCTTTTCCATGCCATTTGGTGTGCCAATGATACGGAGAGAGACCATGGATCATGTGACCGACTGTTGCTTCTGTATGACCAATGTTCGTGGATTTAACTTCAAGGCACGAAAGTCGATTGCATACCAAAATGTCAACTCTGTGACAAAACTTCTAGCACATGATCTCATTATCTGTCCTGTACGAGTTCCTACAATGGAGTACTCATTCGAAGATACACTGGATAATATATTATCTGATAAAGTGTGCGATTCTGATTCAGATTATAAACTAAACAATGCTGTGCATTTTTGTTTAAGTCAATTGTTGCAAACTTCTTGGGAAATAACAAGAGTGGTAACTACCAAACAATCGTAAAAAACATGTATTGATTCATACCAAATAATGGGTTGCAAGATGTCGTTGAAGATTCATCTCCTTGATTCGCATCTTGATTTTTTCCCGACAATCTTGGTGCAGTCAGTCATGAGCATGATAAGCGTTTTCACAAAGATATTTCAGATATGGAATCAAGATTTCAAGGCCGTTGAAGTGCAGCCATGCTTGAAGATTATTGCTGGACTCTTCAACAAGATATTCCAGATGCCATTCAGCAAAAGGATGTAGGCAAACTAATTAAATTTTTGAGTCTGGTATACAATAAATTATATATTTTGTTTATCTATTGTGTTTGAAAATAAAAAAAGCTCTAGAATAAAAAATAATATTTTATTATTTTTGGCAATCAAAATGCTAAAATAATTGGAAAAAATAGAAATTCAGATAGCAGATTTAAAATCAGGACATCAAAATTGACCAAAATCGATTAACGATTCTACCGAAATAAAGAATTTGATGTTTTTGTAATTCAGTACTATTAGTGAAAAGAAATAAATTTCTATAAAACCAAAATATGGTTCACAAGACATGAATATTGATCATAAAATGACCATGAACGAGAGGGAAGAAAGTCGGTCAACTCCGCCACATCTAGTCCATATCATCAATGAACTTAAGGAACTCAATGTTCGAAACCTTTAGTCAACAACTGAAACTTTAATCACATAAATGATTGCGGAGGAAAGGAATATAACTGAAGAAACATATCTATCTTTTAGAATCGTTGATATCTCTGTAGGGAGTTGGTTTAGATGTTTATTTTTGGGTTGTACCAAGTCCAAATGTACAGCCAAATACCTGCAGAATCATGGCGTTTTGATAATTGATTGTTTTGACAGGGTAGTCAAAGAATGCTCGGATTAGTGATTGCTTACAGTCGAGTAGATTATGTAAGGTTGTTGATCAGGGAAAATATTTCAAATTTCCAAAGATGAGTTTTTTATTATTCAGTAAAATTACATTCACTGACGAAAAAGTTATAAAAAATGTCGAAAAAATATTGTCAATATTTATTATTTCATTTTTTATTTTATTTTTAGTGTTATTAAATAAAACGTAAAATTGATTTACAAAATGTATTTTATCAGAGCGAAATAGTGAGGATTGTCACGTAACTCTATCAGTGATCTGTTACCATTCATGGCAACAAAACCTCCAGTGGTCCTTTATCTGGGAAGTCTATTCTTTGTTACTGATCAGTAGGCCCCTCTGTTTCTCGCGGTGTGAAAAGCCGAACGTCATCACTGATTACAAATTTTTCAATTCCTTTTAGTCTATTAATATTAATTACAAATAAAGAGATTTCTTCAGCATATTGCTGTAAATGTAAGGTTCTCCGTGGCGAGATGCTATTTACGTAGCGTGGCGTAAAATTCAGAGGAACAGCGGTAAACAGAGAGTCCTTCTCATCAGCTATTGATCAACATTTATACATTTAAATAAAAAATATTACATTTATTATTTTATAAAAAAATAGAAGAAGAAAAGAAGAAAATTCTTCTTTTTTGAGTTTTATTTATTTTTTATTGTTTTTTTTCAATTTTCTTTATATTTTTCTTTTTAATTTTTATTTTGAAATTTACTTTTTATATTTAGGCACTTAAAAAAATTTGGCATTTAATTTCAGATTGTCAGTCAAATATATTTTCGTTTGAAAATAGGAAAAAATCAGTTATTAAAACACTTAAAATTGTTTGTGACATCAATCGAAACAGATTAAAACATAAATAAAAATATTCATCTATCTTTGGTTTTATGAAATTTATGTTAGAAATAGATAAATATTTATCTATAAAGTTTTTATTGCGAAAGGGCATTCTAAGGCGGTGTAAGATATTTCAGTTGGTTGATTATAAAATTTATAACACCCATCTGGAATATGGAAATCGTTCTTTCGAAAACTCTAATTAAAACAAATATTTAATCGATAACAGATTTTTATGCTGTCTCTTGTTTTCTTTTTCGAATATTTATTTTTAATTTTTCAATAATTTTTTTCATAACATTTTCAAAGGTTTCTTAATAATAAAAATGATAATAATAATAATAATAATAATAATAATAATAATAATAATAATAATTGTGAAGAATATTTGTAAGGTTTGTTTTTTTGTGTTTGAATGTTGTATGTAGATTTTCATTGTGTCTCTCCTACTCAAATATATAATTAATATTTAATTTTTTATATCTGAAACTAATTTAATTAAATTTTATGTATGTGAGGAATATTTGCAAATGGTGTTTATTTTATGTTGTTTTATGATTGTTTTCCTCCCCCTAAGATATATTTATATATATATTTTAAGATATATATATATTTTAAATGTTTTGAACCGTCGAATTATGCGGACAATTTAGAAATGCAAATAACAACTTTAAAATTAAGTCAATATATTCTAATCAATAAATATATATTAATATTTTAATCCTGGATTGTAACGTTAAGATTTCTTTAAAAATTGATTATGTATTTAAAAGGAATTAAATTATTTTTAAATATTTTAGTAATGATTTGCAATTTAAATTTGTTTGAATAAACAGAAGTTTAGAAAAAGAATGTTAATTTATCAATCAAGATCGATGTCTGCCTACGAAAGTTTTGTGGAGAATTGGACATGAGGGAATTCGAGTCGTGATGTCAAGGAAAGTATTGGAAACCAAATAATTGTTCTTAATGATATATAATATTTAAATTTATTTTAATATAATATGATGGTAAAATTTTAAATAATTTTATATTAAATTTTTACTTATTTAAAATCAAATTAATATTTTAAAATTAGTTAATAATTATAGTAATTTTATCCAATGAGATTCGTAGTAAATATTTTTGGAGATTTTTCATTTCCAAAATTAGTTCAGATTATCGGATAAAAATTATTATTCTTTCATAATTATGTTTACAAATGAAAGTTAACCTATCAATTGTCCTAAAGATGATTCAAAGTTTCAGTCGTATACAAGATTAATATTTATTTTCCGATCATCTAAACCAATTTGGAATAGCTAAGAAAACAAATTTCTTCAAAAATATTTACTATAAATTTCATTCATTAAAATTAAAATAAATATTTATTATTTTTAAATAGGTATAATACCCTTTGAACCCTAAGACTTTCATTGTATTAGTACCATATCCCTGAGATCCTGAGTAATTTTTGATCCAAAAAATATTAGCACATCAGTAGATATCAACACTGTCCTAGCGACACCATGGAACTGAGTTCATGTTCTAGCAAGTTCCTGGTTATAACGATAGATATGGAGGCCGGTAAATCGGCCATTAGGGTTTTTGTCTAGCCAAATCTGGCCGGTTTATCGGCCTTTAGGGTTCAAAGGATTAAATACTTAAAAATTTAATATTAAATTTATCAAATTATTTCAAATACAAAAAATTATTTAAAAAAATAGAAAACTTAAAAATATTAATTTATCGACCCTACTTACAAATGTTCTTTCATTATCATAAATTAAAATAAAAAAAATAAAAAAAACAACTTTTCTGGTTTTTTTCGCTCTTGTAGGCGATTGATATCGTAAAGATTCAGAAATTTTCATAATAATTGGATTAAACGACAATAAAGTTATTTAAACTTATTTCGGAATTTATTCTGACTAAAAAAATAAATACTTATTTGTAATTCTTCAAAAAATTATTTTAAAAACTTTTATAATTAAACTTTTTTATAGATATTTTCTTTAATTTAAAAAAAAATTTTAAGAAATGTGTGTGATTAAAATGATAATTTTTTTTACTGTTAAGTGACTTTTTATAACTTAAATAGACGAATTAAATGATTATATTAAACCCACCATGAAACTACTTCCTAATAAATATTTTAATATTAGTTAATTTTGTACTTGAATTGAGAAGTTCAAAATATGTACATTTAAGTTCATTTCTTTTTAAGAAGACATCAATTCTTTTTATTTTCCAACTTCGATAGTTTATGATGAAAATTTTAAATTGTACATGCTTTTTTAGAGCAGTGGAAGCACTGTGCTTTGGTCTTAACCTCCCTTCGATGTGTCAATTGCGGGAGGATGTCTTTAGATTTTTTTAAAATGAAATCGCGATATATATATATATATATATATATTTATACTTTACATCATATTCTCGTCTACCGTTTATTGTTAATTTTGAAAGCAAATGCACATGCGATCGAGTCATGAATGGATTACACGATCTCGGTGATTTGTTTTGGTTAATTGATTGGGGTCCCGCCGCATTAAGGTTAAAATCGAAAACATTTATTTTCCTCCCAGTTGTCTTACGTTTTTTATTTTAACTTGGCTTTGTCTATTCATACTCGGTCGAAATAAATTGCGTTTATCATCAATAATGGATATTCAAGATGTCACCAAAAATCAGATCCATTTTAACAAAAAGTCCGAAAGCGGAACAACAAACTTTTATTGAAATCTTTGACACAACTAAAATGAATTTATATACACGTGCGACAAATCCGTTAACAATCTTTTTTGTTAAACATCAAAGATAAATTATGGAACAATTAATTTTTAATATAAATTTTATATAAAACATTAAATTTCATTTTAACTATCATTCAAACCTTTTTGTAACAAATTTAATCATTTTCTGTAACAACAAGTTGTGAATGAGCTGAGTCAATTTGAGTGTGTTGAAATTGGAGTTGTGATTCCCGCACCCAGATGGAAAATTGGTGTTTTATTGTTGTAAGAATTATTTGCAATTTGTTATATATTTTTAAAATATTTTTACAGAGTGAATTTTAAATGAAATTTAAATAAAATTATTGTTATGCTAAAAACGCATATCTAAACGAATATCTAAATATTTTAAAATTAAATTACTAATAATTGTTATTGAAAAATGAGGAAATTTGTTGCAATAATTATTATAAAAAATCAAAAAATAGCACTTATTAGAATGATGACAAATGGTGAAGGATCCTCCGAGAGAGGAATCTAATTGTATGGATAAATGTTTTAATAATAATTTTATCAGTGCTCTTAACAATAATATTTAAAAATATATTAATTTTGAAGTATAAAATGATATCCGGACGATAATATTCTTTGAAAAACATGTTCAATCGGCAGTCTCAACCAGCTTATCGAGAATTTTTGATTAGCATGAATTCATGCAATCGATTACATAATCACCATTTTTGTATTTATATACAGGTGAATTGATTATTAATTAGTGACCTGAAGATGACGGTAGATCCGTCGAAATATATTGTCTATAAATATATTTTTTAGTGTATGAGTTTTGGTTTTCAGTTTTAAAATAATTTATTTAATCAGATTCGACCAAATGTTGAAAATTAAAGATTGTATAATATAATATTAATAATATTTTAGTTTATCCTCCAATAATACTAAAAAAAAGAAGTTATATTTTTAACGATACAAAAATGAGCTTTTATAGTAATTACAATTTATATTAATTAATTACTTTCCAATATATCATCAATCACTTTCTCATCAATTGTTGACAATTTGTCTACATTTATACCCTTCTTTAGACCTTGTTCATCATATCTTAAATCAAAAACAAATAAAATACTATACAAACAGTTGTAATATTTCAGTATAGCTAAAGAAGATTTTAAGGGAAATTAAAATATAATAATAACAATACTTCTGTAGGTTGCTTTATCATAAAATTTATATTTACTATTCTAAAAATTAAAAATTCTGTTTCAAATAATAGAATTATTAAGTTATTATAATAAATGCTTAAATCTAGACGTGATATAATTTAGATTTTAGGATTTATAGTGATTAATGTAAGTGTTTAAAAGATTATATATTAAGGATATTAAACAGAAACTTGTATTGATAAACATCATTGATAAACAAAATGAAGCTCATCGTAAAACAAGACAATAGGGATAGAAACTATTTTAAAAACTAAAAAAGTGTAAATTATTAAATATTCTTTTAATAATATAGTTTGCACACCATTCGCTATTTTTTCGGAAGAAAGGAAGGGTTCCATAATGACCTTACTTTTAATGCAGAATATCTTTGACAAATCTGTACCCTTTTCATGCATATGAGGAATTAGTTTAAAATTGTACTCCCCAAAAATAATAAATTATTTTTTTTAAATTTGAAAGTTTTAAAAAATAAATAAATACAAAACGCTTTAAAATTAAAAATGATCTTGCAAAGAAAACCAACAAAAATTAAATATTAATATAAAAAAATGTTTAAATTTTTAAAAATTGATACATTTTAATAAATGATATATTTTAAAATAAATACTAAATGAATTAATTTTTTTTTATTTTTTATGAAATAATTTTTTAAAGTAAAAGGTGTGTAGTAAATTTAAATTTAATAATTTTATGAAAAAATTTTATTAAAAAATTGGTTAAAAATAATTTTTTGTTTCAGAAAAAAAACAAACATTTACTCTGGAAAAAAATTAATTCCATGAAAGCTATTTGAAATCCAAAATGTCCTGATATTCAGGCTCAAGAAAAAATAAAACGAAGAATTAAAGATTAGAATTTTAATTAACATTTTAATAAGAAATTAACTTTGGAAAGATTTCAATTTTAAATTTTAACTTACCCTTTATCACCATAATAATTATTTATTTTAGAATTCTGATTTTGAAACTTTTATTAAAATATATCAATTGTTATGAATATAAAATTTTTTTATATAAGTATTTAATATCAATTTAATTTATTTAAATTTTAAAATTGATTAAATAATTCAACGTTTTAAAATATTCAAAATACCAATCTTCCATCTGGGTGGGAGAAACACAATCCTAAAACAACATATATTAAACAATAATCAAAAATATTTTTCACAACTCAATTATTTTTTATATAAATGTAATGATTTAGGTGTTTTCGTTTATTGACTTATTGTTTAAAATTTTTTAAAATAGTAATAAAAAAATAAAAAAACTGAAAAAAATAAAATTGAATTGAAAAATTAAAAAATATTTCTATTAAAACTAGTAAATCAAAAAAAATATTTTTAATCCATTATGCAGATAGAACTCTACTTGGCCAACAGAATTTTATTTTAATTTTTTATTGTTTTTATGAAAATATTTTTAACTTAATATTTCTAAAATTAAGTTAATTAAATTTTCAATTCTCCATACATTTTACAATGGACGATAGGTGTATATGTTTATATTTTCTTGAATATTATTTTCTCATTTGAAGATGATAGTTGAGTGTTTGAATCATTTCAAGGGAAAGATTTTTTTCAAATTTATAATGTTTTTATTGCTTTTTTGATTAATTTTTAGAAATTTTAATTTAAAAAAATCACAATAAAAAATTAAACAATTCTGTTGATCAAACAGAGTTCTGCCCGCATAAAGCATGGATATAAAAATATTTTTTTGATTTACTACTTAGACTTTAAATCGGTTTACTGGACTTTATTTATTTTTCAATTTATTTTTTTGCGTAAAAAAACTACTTATAATTTATAAGTTATTCTATTATTGTTCAGAAACTCCTACGGAACCGTTTTGTTCTAATTTTGAGACATTAAAAAGTTTTTTTGATCAAATATTTACATTATCATTTAATATTATATATTTAATGAGTAAATGTGCAAAGATGGGTATAAATCGATTCAGAAAAACGCCTTCAAAAATATGTTTCTAAATTCCATCAATACATACGTGTACATATATATATATATATACATATATATATATATATATATATATAAAGCAAGCTAATGAAAAGAATGAAAAAATAAATCGATAATGATTTTTTGAATCAAATAAAAATGATGACATTAAATATTAAAATGTTATAAAATAGATTTTGTTAAGACTTTTAAAAATTGAGTGGAATTTTAGTTTGATTTTTTGTGACAATTTTTGTAAAAAAAAGGATGTTTGATAAATATATATCCTTACTATGGTTATCTTAACGAGTCACATTTTTACATAAAATTCAGTAATGTTCACATTGAAGGTATTTATTGAAGAAAACGAGGTGTGAAGAATATTTTAAATTGTTTGAATGTGTAAATGTACTGATGCTGTATGTTGATTTAAGTATGTTGAATGTAGAATGGTGATTACCACCCAGATCGAAATTGGTATTTTTTTATTTAAATTTAAAGTGATTGACTATTCGAACACAATTAAAACAATCATTTGATAAGTTCATAATTTTAATTTTACAATTAAAATTAAGTTTATTATTTTTTAGTAAAATTTAAATTAAATGCATTTTTAATAATTTAATGATATTTTTTTTATTTTGGGATTTATTGAGAAATGGTAAAAATTATTATTTTTAATTAATATTTTTAGAAGTTAAATATTTTAAAAAATAACTTAGAAAAATTGTTCGAATAATCATGATTAAAAATAGAAATAAGAAAACCAATTAGAACGATGAAAGACTTTCTGAGAGTCATAATGACTCTAAATGTAATTGCAATAAAAATTCACACCAGACTTGTCTAAATGTTCTTAATACGAGGTATGCTTTAATTTTGCGAGTAATAAAAAATATTGGTTACAGAGTTCGGTATCCGATCAGACTACCTCACTTATCAAAGACCTGAGAGAATAGTCCCGGAATTGGATGGAAGGTAATATACCCGAAATTTCTTTGAGAAAGAAGATTTACTCACAGACAAGTTTGTTATACTCCCGGAAACTGTTCGGAATAATGTAAAAATTCATATCGGATTTTTTTTATAAATGTCAGTTTTATAAAAACTATTTTTCTCTCAAAATTTACAAAATTAAGATTCAGATAGCTTCGTGATTTTACATTTAATCAATCACAATTTTTTTTTAAATTTATGTTTTAAACCTTTTATATTCAAAAAAATTAAAATGAAATTGAAAATTTGATTTTGAAAAAAATCTATATAAAATATTTTAAATTGACATAATTAATAGGTCCTTGATGGCCGAACTTCTGTTAACAAAATTTTTGGTTCAATATCAAGACCCCGCCAGGTCGGCAGTTTATCTCGCAGTAGCATTGAAAATATAAATAATATTTCATAATAACTTAAAAGATTTTTGATCCTTAAAATCTTTATTTTATGATATAAATTCATATTAAAAAGATACACAAATCAATAAAATCGTTTTGTTTTTTGGTGTATTTGAAAACGAGAGAGATTTATTAATAATTATTATCTTTTATTATCAAAGATAACCAGAAATACGGATTAGGTAAAATTTGATCAACATTCGAACAGATTGGCTCGCATCCCCCAAAATTACACCACCTAAGTATTACGCTTCTTTCTTTTTCTTTATATTTTAATATACCAATTCGAACTATCCTTCTCCCCATTAAATTCAATGTCACATCTGTTGATTAAGGTGAATTTATTTCTTGCACTTACAATATGACCAGTCAAACCCAAATATTCCGCATTTAATATTTAAAACAAATTATCTTTAATCGTACTATAATATCTTAAGGGAAATTTCACAGACTTTTATCATCTATAAACAACCATTAATAATGATTAAATAATATATTCATTTATGCTCCACGGATTCCCCTGCCTGACTTGTGTGAATAGGTATTCATGTCTCTTATATCCGATTTCATCAATCATTTCCAGCTAATGTTTATAAACTTGATCACTTTTAATTAATCATCTTTTGTCATTTATCTTTTCTGTCTATTGATCATTTTAGAATTCTTATAATTTATTTAATTTAATATTATTTTTTCTGTTTCTAATTTATATTTGATTATCTTTCTTTTTTTAGAATTAATTAAATTATAATTTTGATAATATAATAATGTTAAATTATAGATAATCAATGACAATAGAATCGATCAATAAAATTATATTTCAAAATAACACCTTTTTTCGATATTATTTAAACAACTCATATTTTTTATCTCACATCCCTCCTTTCTAGACGTTGTCACTGGAACCTATTTGGATTTTTTTCTATTGTCGATCTGATTGGAAATCTTCGTTCGTTTGCGTCTTGATTTTTATTTCCGGTTGTTGCGGATTTTCGACAAGGAATAGATTATTTACTAAAAGCACTGATATCACCGCTCTCTTTCTCGTAACTTGGTGATACTAATTTAATTTGATTATGATTCCTTTTGATTCTTGTATTATCTGCTTCTTTAAATAATATATAAGTCCAATAATTTATAATTTCTTATATTTTGAAAGGCCCGATAAATTTCTCTCAAAAATCAGATGTCTGACTCGATTTCACAAGCATGATATCTCCAACTTTTAAATTCTTATCCCAACGGTGTTTATTTTATCGCCTAGTTTCTTTATCATCCTTTTTCTTACCTATTTGCAATATTATATCCTTTGTTATTTGAAGTTTCGTTTTGTGATTCTTCATTTATCACTGTATTTTGCAAATGATACTTTTTCAGGTTGCTTTAAGAAGGGTAGTTCTGGTTTAAATACAAATAATATCTGAAAAGGAGTAAAAACAGATGTCCTCTGTATCTAGTTTCGGATCCCAAATTCAACAAAAGGTATTGTTTTGGATCAGTCTTGATGTTTTCCCTCTTTCATCATTGCTGTAATCATTGGTTTGAAACTCCAAAATAATCTTTCTACTAATCTATCACCTTGATGGTAATATGGTGAGGAAAGTGATTTATTTATGCCTAATATTTTGCATGAATCTGCAATTATTACCGACTTAAAGTTCGATCCACACTCACTATGAATTTGTTGGGGTATTCAAAATTTTGAAATATAATGAATCCATATTGCAGCGGCTGAAATAGATTTCATTGGTACAAGACAGATATACTTCGAATAGTAATCTATTATTCCCAATATAAATCGTTAGCAGTCTTTTGTTTCTTTAAATGGCCCCGTAATATCCATACCGAGTAATTCAAACGATCCATTGGTTTTCAATTTCTTTAACGGTGCTTGAAATCTTCCATTTACATTTTTATATCTAGCACATAACTTTCTTTTTCTCATTATTCACAAATTTCTTAACAAATAAATATTGCCGTTAACAAATTTTATCCACCATCAATAAAAAAAACTCATAAATAAAATTTTATGTTCTCATCAATTTAGAAAAAAAATTAAAATAACTAATTATTGCTCCAATTAGAAAGCAAACGAAAATAAGCGAACACAAAAAAACGATTATTAAAAAAACAATTTTTCTTAATTACAAATAAACTTGAAAAAAAATGGCAATTTTTTATTATAAACCAATAAACGCCATTTAAAAATATATTTTAGGATAATATATTTCGACGGTTTAACCGTTATCATCAGATCACTGATTATGTTCTTTTTTATTTCTTTTATATAAGAAATGAATGATTGTGTAATCACTTACGTAAGTCTAATCGAAAACTCTTAACAAATTAGTTGAGAGTGCTGTTTGAACATTGATTTTAGGATCACATGATCTTATCAACAATGATTCACACGACACTCTCTTCCAATAATTTTTAAAATGCTTGCACAAAATCTTAAAATCATTTATGCTCATATTACATTTAGACGTTTTTTTATGCTCAGCAATATTACTCTTCTCCCTTTTTGACTGTGTTCTTGGACTCGTTTGCAGAAATGACGGGCAGTCTCTCCAATGTATGTAGCATTGCACCCATTACATGTGTATTGATAAACAATGTCCGAACACAATCTTAAAGAAGTATGTGATTTATTGCAAAACATATTCTCAACTTTAAATGATTGAGAAATAATTTTTAAATTTAAAATGTTATTTTTTGATTTCAAGATCGAATTCTCGAGGTGTTTAAAACTCTCGGAGTAAGGTAAGCTTAGAGTATACCCAGGTGTAAAGAAGTTTTCAATGTTTAAACTATTAATTTGTTCATTTTTGATTTTTTTCTTTTTTTTCGATTATTTTATCTACAGTCTCACGAGTGAGTCTGTCTATGATGGACTTAGAGTAACCGTTATTATTCAATAACTTGCTCAATGTATCAATACTTTTAATAGATTTTGAAAACGTGGAAGAAAGAGACGAAGAGCAGTAATTTGTTAAGAGTTTTCAATTATAATTACATAAGTGATTGCGTAATCATTCATTTCTTATATAAAAGCAATAAAAAAGAACATAATCAGTGATCTGATGATAACAGTTAAATCGTTGAAATATATTATTCTAAAATATATTTTCTTAATTAATTAAATAATTAAAGAAAAGCATGATAAAAATTGTTTTAACATATGAAAGAATTCTTTAAAAAAGACTGGTAAACAACAGAGATGTTTGAATGTGATATGCTGAAAATAAAACTATCATTTATATCTTCTTATTTTTTTTTATTAACGTCGACACGGCGACGATTGATTGTATCAATAGAGCGACAACCGACATACAGTTGAGATATCCCGGATCCGTCGATAAACGTCGATTCGATCTGGCAAGACTGCGGCCTGCAATTTACATTACAAACGCCATCACATACGGGTAAAAGCGTTGTTTTTTAACCGGTTCTTGTTCCATTGCGTTCCAGAGAACTACATTATTGCCCGAGCGCATGTGTCTCAATTTATTCACCTCCATCACTCGCCACTCATCAATATCACGAAACATCAAAAGGAACTCGCCGATGCAACGGATGACCATTACTGTGGCTCTATGCACATTCTCGGCATTGACACAACGCGACAACAACCCAATAATCATTCTTCAGTAAGTATAGTGCATCACCTCTTCTTCAGATATTTTTTTCGAATATTTCACAAATGTTTAATATCTCTTTTGATCTAGTTTTGATGATTTCCGGTAACATTGTTTCATTTCACCGAGGAAGTAGCTGTTTAATAATATTACTTTTGTTCTGCTTCTGCAATTTGCCACAAAATTCTCTCTAATTCATTGTCTTTTCGATTTTCATTTTTCGTTTATAAATTTTCGATAGTTTAATCATTTAATAAATATATAATTTATTTTTTATTTTGTTTAAAATGAGTGACACATTTATGATTAAAAAATAAAACATAAATTATTCTAAGTAAATTTATTATTTTTGCTGAGAATAATTTTTTTATTCAAAATCAGTGTTATGTATATAATCATTAAATATAATTTTTATGAAAATAATTATGATTTTAATAAAAATCAATAATTTTTTAGTTATTAAATTTAATAATTTTATTTTTTTATTTATTTTTACAGAAAAAGTGATTAATTTATTTGTAAATAATGTTTCAATGTTGATATTATTTTGAAATTATTAAATAGTTTTAATTTTAAATAATTATTATTTATATACTTTTAAATGATTATATTAATTTAAATTATTTAATTTTAATGAATGAATTATTTTAATTTGTTTTTTTTATTTTTTAGTCAAGTGATTAATTTATTTTATGTTATAAAAATGTTTAAATCCAAATCATAATATTTAATATTATATTTTTTGAAAAAAAAAGCAAAAATAATAACTTTTTAATTTATTTTTTTCTTTTATGAGAAAATATTTTTTACCATATTGGATTTGTTTAAATTTTTTTAAATAACACAAGCAGAATTATATTCATTAAAAGAAAATGATAATTAAATCTACATCAATTTGACACAGAAAATGGTTATGGTTAATTCAATTCTTTTCCACGGACGGTTTTACCTTGACATTTTTGTTTAAATTTAGCTGTCAAAATGCACTTAGTCAATTGAATATGAGCGGAATTTACACATATATTATAAATGAATTCTCAAATAACGTTAATGTAATTTGAATTTTTATTTTTACGAAAAATAAAACGAGAAAATATACATAAAATAGAAAGAAAAAGATAAAAAATACAAATGTTACATTTTTCTTTGATTTTACGATATTTAATAATATAAAGTTTTAATAAAAATATAATTTTAATAATAATTTTGATATTTTTATATTATTATTTTTTTATTGATATTTTTATTATTATTTTTTAAAAATATTACAATTTTTTCTAATAATTTCATTAATATTAAAATTAATTTATATATAAAAAGTGATTGTAATATTTCTCAAAAGTTGCTGGTCGACCTGAGTAATTTAAGTTTCCTGTTATTTATCTCTCCTTAATGTTTATATATTTATTTCTGACATCGTCTCAGTATGTGACTATTTTTATTGTGTATCTCTTTATTTTTTGTACAGTGTTCTACTTTTATTTATACGATTTATTTATTTATTTAAATTTTTTTGTATATATGGGAACATTCGATATTGTTATCACTTTTTATGTTGTAATGTAATCTAATTATCTTTTTTTGGACAACTGAAATAAGACAGAATGAATAAAAAGGAAAGAATTGGAAAGGAAAACAAAAGAAGTAAACAAAGAGAAAATGATAAAAATGCCCGAATAATGAATTATGAAGCAAATTAAATTATTATTAAACATTTTTTAATTAAAAATTTAAAAAATGCAATAAATCGATCACAGTTAAATATACTTATTAAATTGAAATATCTTTGATCCAAGCCGTTGAACATTTGTTTTTCCTACGTCCATTTATTAATCCGAATTTTGAAAGATTTTCCCGTTGAAATCCAACACATTCTTTATTTCCTATTCAAACTTCATTTACTGAAACCTTTTGACGATTCGTACGATAATTTGGAACTCATTGTTATTTATCCAAAAATACGTTATAAATTTTATTACAAGTAACCAACTAAATATTTAACATAGTTCATATAATACGAATAACCAATCTCTACCGGTATGTCACAGAATAACTGACAATATCCCATTTGTCGAAATACACTAACTTTTTTATTAAATAAATGGCATATTATTATAATTTCTCATACTTATGTCTCAACCACCAGGCCCGATAAAGTGAGTAAAATTACGGTTCCCTGACAATAAACCATATGACATTTAACCATATTTTATTCAATAACATTAATAAAAATAAGTTTCAAAAGTTTTACAATTTCGATTATTTTTTTTTATAATTCATGTTTTAAAACAATTGATATTTTAAAATATACTTGTTTCAATTCAAAAATATAAACTTTCTAATTGAAAATATTTTATTTTCAAAATTTACGTTATTTAGAGAAATTTTTAACAGTACCCCTGTAAGTATTCAGTACAGTTCAAGATGTCTAGTGCTACGGAAAATAGGATTTATGCAATTTCTAAGCCGATCGTCAATAAATATAATAATATGGATTAAGTAACCAGAGCTGGAAAACTGTTATTTTAAACATTAATAAATATGTTTATTATCCATGAACTGCGAAAAGTATTGTTTACTGGAGATGTTACAAATATCAGTCTAAAATGGGCTACTGTTTTGCGATTATTTTGAGAATACTTGACTTTCTTCGGAGTGAGTCAATTGACCAAAGCTTTTTAGTACATTTCAAAATGATTGCAGCATTGTCTTCGATATCTCCGAGTGAAGTTGTTGATAGAGTTTTGGAAATTGGTGATATATTTCCGACTGTCAAAAAGCTGAAACAAGTCGATAAACTAATGCTGTACTTTGAGAACTAGTATATGTATGGTTGCTAAATGAAAAATGGAATTAGAAGAAATCGAATATTTCAAATCTATCTGTAGAATCATCATAAAAGCACTAGTGACGATGTGGCAAGAACGACCGATGCAGTGGAAGGTTAGCATTTTGCCCATCAATTATTCTTTCATTGCAATCATCCAACTATCTGGAAGTTTTGTGATAGGGTAAGAAAAGAGGTTACCTTGCAGCATACTTGGAACCTAAATTTTTTAGCAGGACAAGTAAATCTATCTTACCTTCATTACTGAAGGCTACATTGAGTGTATTGCTGTAATGGAAAGGAATTATAATAGCGAAACTCGAATAAGCTTCCTGCTAGTAGTTCTCCATAAAATTATAATTTTTATTAAAGCTATTAAATAAAATATGATTAATTTGTCTTAGGTAATTTATTAGTTAATTTTTAGTAATTTTTATTAAACTTATTGAATAAAATATGGTTGATTGGCGTATGGTTAATTGTCGTATCACCTAAAACATCCCTCAATCCAAGGCAAAAGTGAATTTTTTTAAGCTATTATATTTATTTTAGGAGTCATTTAGAAGAAGTAATCAATCCTGAAATATTTATAAAATACTGTGGTGTTTAAATATTTTTATAAAAAAACTTAGGAAATGTTCTCAAGTGTACACAGTACAATGTAATCATATACTAAAATTATATCAAATAGCTCTTACGTAAAGCGTCCGAACGTTGCTTGTAAAAATCTGGTCCATCTCATCTAGTTCCATAATCTGAATAAGACTTAATCCAAATTCCACAGTAATTTGTTGAATTGTTATGTTATTTTCACTCGTTATGTTTGGAGTTTCCTTGTCCACAACTGGCCGAGACCTTTTGTCGTAGTTTTTGAGCAATTTCTTGATTAACAGTTTTTCTGTCCAAGAATTTTGATTCGTAGGTTTTGTTTTGCCGTCTAATTTCTCTTGACGTTGACAATGGAAATATTTGAGCAAAAATACTGAAATATTTATATTATATATTTGATATTGTTTATTTTTTTCAATAAATGTTTGTTTTTAACAATTAAATTGGTAATAAAATTCAAAATTATAATATTTGATTGTACATTAAATAGAATGTCGTTGACAAAAAGAATTTTTTTGTCATTTATCTGTAATATAGTTTATTATTTTTTTTAATTATCTTTTGAAGACGAAGAATGCCATTATAGATATAAAGCTAGTCGTCAGTTGCCAGAGAAGTTACAGAGACATCAAAGTACATAGTACATCAAAGACCTCGTTGTACTAAAGGACAATGTTTGTGTCACGAATACTAGCCATAATCTACCTTTTAAATCATTAACATTTTCATGTTTATGATGTAAAATTTTGTAATTAATTTTTTTAAAGAAAACCGATAAAAGTCTAAGAAAGATAGAAAATAAATATTTTATTGGGATTCGGAGTCTCAAAATGAATATAGAAACATTGAGAATTCAAATGAAACAGATATTTCGTAATATTTGGTTACTTGGTGTGATCATCCATTTTTCAATCTTAAAGTTAAAGTTTAAAATTGTTAAAGCTTCTTTTGGATAATGTAACAGTTACATTGTAATTATATTGGTTCTCAAACTTATGAACGAATTGAACCTCATGTTACAGTTAAGTTTATGTGGAAAATCATTATGAGATTCTCCATTTTTTTCTTTAATTTGGTTTACAAGATTATATCTGTCAATATTATAGTCATGGCAAGAACATATAATCACTATGGATTTCCCTAATCCCTAACTCTTTATTTGGGGTTTAGTTAATCTGTTTAATTAAGTTTTCCTCAGAAACTATTTGTTTTATGCAGAATTTTTAACACAAAAAGCATATTCAGGCTACACTTAATTCCAATATTAAATTGTCATTGTATAACCTTATTTGTCCTTGTTTGTCATTGTGAGGAATATTTTTGAATGGTGTTTATTGTGTGTTGTTTTAGGATTGTGTTTCTCCCACCCAGATGGAAGATCGATGATTTAAATATTTTAAAACGTTGGGTTGTTTAATTAATTATTAAAATTTAAATAATCACTTTAAAATTAAACTAATATTTCATAAATAATATTTTAATAATATTTTCTTAAAATAAATAAGTTATATCAAATTTAAAGTATAATTTTTTGTAATAATTAAATTATAATTTAAATTTGTTTGAATAATAAGACGTTAAAGAATATTATTAAAGATTATCAATCAAGAACGATGACGAGTTACGCAAGTTTTACGGAGAATTGTTGTAGTGACATTTCAAATTGTGATATAAATAAATGTAAAGAAAACCCAATTAATGTTCTTAATAGTCAGAATAATTTCAATTAAACTAAATACATTCTTACATTCTTTTCACTTTAATTATCACTTTATTTTTACATCAAATATCAAGCCTCATTCATAGCAAAGGTCTTCTTTAGATAAAAAAAACGTCAGTTTAACTCAATTTAAATGGGTAAGAACAATCCATAAACGTATAGATCTGGACTCTCGAAAATGTTCTACAGTTTGTCATTGAATTAAAAATGTTTCAAGTTACTTAAATAAAATATAAAATTAAATATTTTAAATATATTTCAAAATATATTTCAGTTATAAAATGTTTTTACTAATATCAGTTTTAATTAACTATGTAAATCAAAAATTAAAAAATCATTTTTTATAGATTTACATATAAAAATAAAAGTATATTTTAAAACACAATCGATTTAAAGCATGTTTCGATTAGAATATACAATTATTTTTAACAACTAAATATTTTGATAATTCGAGCGTAAGCATGAAAACCAATTTAATCAAATTTTAATTTCAATTGAATTATACTGTACAATATATAACAGTCTCTACAAAATACCGTAGAGCTTTGTTGAGGACATATACAAAGAGGGTAATTTGGAGCTTAGTTCACAGAGCTTGGAATTTGTCTTCCAATTTTAAATTCAGAGATGAAGGTTTAAAAAATTACCGGAAGACATTTGGGGGACAACAACATTAATGTAACATTGTAAAATTAAGTACACAAACATGGCTTAAGAAAGGATTAAAGGAAGAAAACATAGAAGAGCACAAACAAATAATCAAAATACCCTATTCTGAAGGATTTAAGAATAGTAATTACAAGAATATAGGAAGTGTCACAGTGATTTTAATGACTTCTAAAATTTAAAGCTTCCAGTCAAATAAGTCAAAAACAATTTGTAGATTGCAAGCTTATCTGGTTTATAAATTTAATTTTCATGAGTTTGGAAACTCGTAGATTACAGAGCGAGAATAAGCAAAGGAATTCAGAAGATTAAGGAACTAAATCCAGTACTGAGAAGCTTCAAATTAACTCTCAGAAACGAGCAAAATATTGATTATTATGGGTGTGAAAACTAGAGAACTACTATTAAGAACATTTTGAAATTAAAGGCCTTTCTTCTCATTCAATGCACCAGATAAATTTTGGATGTAAAGAAAATAGAAAAAATCATTATGGACACTATGGATTTCGTACTCTTACTATCAATGTACATTATCACCAGCAGATATCTTGCATTCCATTGTAAGATTGAAACGAAAGAATATTTTTAGTATATCAAACAAATTTTAACAGTTACGATCGCAATGGGGAAGATGATCCATGTAAGAAGAAACAATCCCTCTTTGAATGTCTCCGCGTTAATATGCGGTGGTATTTTGCAGATAAGTAATTTATGATGACTTCGTTAATAATATTATTCACAAAAACACTACTGTTGATTTTGAGACGCATGTAAATTCTGTGATTAGATTAGGCTGGGTCCATTGAACAAGAATAGATGTATCAAAACTAATCTAAGAGAACAAGAAGATTCTTCATTTTCCAAATGAGACATATCAATAGACATATCTGAGAAGATCATGAAGAAGATAATTGCTAATATAGCCTTGACCGAAACTACAAAGGCTAAGAATATCGAAGTTACAAAATTGTTCAAATATACCAGCTGGAAAGACTTGAAAAAACAAAGTTGCGGCTAATGTATTATCAAGGAAAGTTTTAAAATAATAAAAGAAACGACTTCAATGCATATAAAGACAGACAAGAAAAATCACACTAATTGTTAAAATAAACTATTCGTACAGATAGAATAGATATAAAGCAGACAACAACAAAAAAATAAATAAATGAATAAAAACAATAAGCGGTCCCCAAACTGAACTCAGTAATCTGACACACATCTCAAACAAAAAAATGGAGTAAATGCACAAAAGCGACACAAATAAAAAAATCATGCAACCAGAGATTACACAGTTAGTGAAAGAGATGATAATAAAAAAAATTCTACCATTCATAATTTCATCAAATTACATACCAAACACAAACTGTTCTCAGAGTAGCCCCCTAAGAATACGAGTATTTTGTCAGTGATGAATAATTTTAACATTGCGAATGTTAAATGTTTTATCTTTATTATTTATTTTGATTGTGTGAGAAGTGGTTGCAACATCAATATCTGAATTCACTTTTTAACACGAAAATTTATTAATATAACAACAATTCACATATTTAAACAAATTTTTCTGTTAGTTTAATTATCCCGCTACAAATTAATCTATTAAATTCTTCTCGATTCAATTTTTAAAATCCTGCAAATTTATTAAATACATTTCACATTAAAACTAAAACTTTATTTTAAAATTTATTTAAAATCGTTTCATAACTTATATTAAAATATATAAATTGTTATGGCTGTAAAAATATTTTTATTTATAAATAAATATTTAATATTTAATGGTTTTCTTATCATTTTTAATTTTAAGATATTTATTAGATACATTAAAAAGACATTTTTTATTTTTAAATAGATATTTAATTTTTTATAATTTTCTTTTATTATATCATTTTAGATTTTTTAAAATATTTAAAAAGTATATTAACATTAAAATATTTTACCTTTTAAATAAAAAACAATAAATTATTCTGGTGAGATGAAAATTTGAATTAACCCCTCATAGATTGTTAATGTGTTCTTACCAAAATTAGTTATGTCGTAAGGTCCTTCATACTTGTCATCAAAATTGTTTGAATTTTGTATTTTGATAAATGCTCTTTTCCCCACTAAGAAATTATTCGGTGTCGTAGACGTTACCTCTGGTGATCTTTTGAATAACTCGAAATTGAACCGCGTTCCTATTAGTTTTTCGTATGGTGTTTTGTTTTCTAATGTGTTTGGTTTTAATCTAAAGCGAGACATCTTTCTGGAAGTTTTTCGAGCCAATTATTGTTCTTACATTTAGTCCATAATGTTTGTTTAAGGTATCTGTGGAATATTTCCACTTTCCCACTTGATTGTGGATTGTACGATGTTGTTTTTATCTTCTGTATATTGAATCGTTCTCACAGTTCTTTGAATTGATTTGATTGGAACAGTTTCCCTTGATCTGTTATAAGTATTTTCGGTGAACCGTATAGTCTTATCCAATGGTTTTCAAATTTGTTACATATTGTTTCGGCTGAGATATCTTTCAATTTGATTACTTCGAACCAATTGGTTGCTCTATCAATAATAGTCTGTAAATATCTGTAATTTTTGTTTGGTGGCAGAGGGCCAGTTAAATCTAAATACACATGTTCAAGTTTGTTAAGTTCTTCATATTTGTATTTTTGTATGGTATGTTTTTTTGTTTGTTTATTTTTAGTACAGATCAGGCAGTTTTGCGTATACGTTTTAATATCTTTTCTAAGATTCTTCCAACATACTTGTTGTCGTAGTATGTGGTAAGTTAGTTTGAAACCATAGTGGCCTATGTCAAGAATTTTTTTAATACACTATGTTCGCATTTCTTCTGCTATTAATGGTCTGTTAATACCCGTAATGGAATTATCATATCATATATTGTTTATTTTTTAGTTTATTTTTTTTAATTATATTGAATATTTCCAGTTTTTCTTTATTCCACTCAATTTTTTGTAATTTAATTCTGTTTTTTATAATATCTGTAAGTGGAGCTAAAATACTTGAGCAACGTGGTATAAATTTATTTGAAAAAAGAATCTCCTTATTTCTTGCACGTTTTGAGGTGGTTGAATTTTTTTAATGATATCCATTTTCTCTTTTATTGGGTATATGATGCCCTTCTCTATAGTGTGACCTAGAAATAAGATTTTTGTTTTGATAAATTTACATTTTTTTAAATTGATTGATAAATCGTTTGCCTTAAGTATTTGTAATACAGTCGCTATATGTATGTTATGCTCGTTAATGTTATTACTGCCGATAAGTATGTCATCTAAGTATACTGCGATGAAGTCCAATTTATGAAATAAATTATCCATGAACGTTGAAAAGTGGAAGCGGCGTTTTTAAGCCCAAATGGCATTTTTAAAAATTCGAATAACCCGAATGGAGTAATTATTGCTGTTTTTGGTATGTCCTCATCGGTCATTGGGATTTGATGGTAAGCTTTCTCAAGGTCTAATTTCGTAAAGTATGTGGCATTCTTCAACCTCGTTGTGACGTCTTTAATTAACGCACAGGGTATTCGTCTTTGATGGTTATTGAGTTCAAGCGTCGGTAGTCACCACAACATATACATGTGTCGTCTTTATTTTTTTTCATTAATAATTGTGATGACCAATTTGAAGATGATTGCCTAATCACTCCGTTATCAACTAGCTCTTGGAATATAATTTTTGCTTCTTTCAATTTATCTTCGGTTAAAAGTCTACCTTTCGTGTGTATTGGGGTGCCTTTTGTGATTATTTGATGTGTGGTTGTCTTTTTATTTGTATTCTGAGTTTCCAAATTTGTTATTTTTAATATTTCCTCGATGATTTTGTTATTTATTGTAATTATATTGACGTTCTTATTGTTTCTTTTAATATTATTTTCGTTACTGTCTTTATTTTTTGTTTCAATTTTTGAATTATTTTTGTTTACTGTATTTTTTAACAGTACGAATTTGTTTTTATTCCTTTTTGTGATTGTTAATTTTGATTTCTGCGCATGTTGTTTCTCTGTCTTTAAATGTTTCTAGTGTATGTATTGTTTTTTTAATTTTGTTTTCACGTTTGTAGAATGTTGTTATTTTAGTTTTGTTATTTTGTGTTTTTTGTTTTATAGTTCCTATCCGTCTTGTTTTGTTGGTTATTCAGGTATACTGACCGGTGCGCTATTGTGGAATTGTGGTGTGTGAGGGTTGGTGATGTTGATGTTTAAATGATTAAAATGATTTGATATTTTGTTTGTTTGTGTTTTGACGGGTTTTGTAATTGTGAGATTAAATTTGGGTTTGTATGAAGGTATAATTTTTTGATAAGAGTATTCCATATTTTTTGTACATCGAAAATCAATCTTTCTAATGCGTTTAATAGAAAATTGTATTTTACGTTTAACGGCGATATATTATCTTGTTGATCTTTATATGTGAATAATAATTCCTGAATTAACTGGTTAAAATTTATTTTCGAAGAATTTTTCATTTTCGATGGAGGCATATTCTTCTTTCTTTTTTAAGCACTTTTCATATACCTTCACTGTATTTCATCTTGTCAAGAATGGGCCATTTACTTTTGCCTATATCTCAGCATTTAGACCACATAGAAACTTCAAATTTTCACTGA
>MQRK01212633.1:26933-61787 GCA_001938485.1 Girardia tigrina | reverse complement strand
GTGTTGACAACATGGGGGGATATTTTGATTAAAAATAAAATGTTATTATTTAAAAAAAATCGATTTACATTTTACTTTAATTTTGACCCGTTTCATATCGAACAACCTAATATTAAAAAGTTACTATATTAATTATTTACAAAAATAAATCAGTTGTTTTAACTGACGATTTTTATCATGTCATCTTTCATCTTTTTTGAAATTGTAAATATTCAAGCAACTATCATGAAATAAATCATTAATTTCTGAAATTCTATTTTTTTATTATCCATTTAAATAAAAAAAAGTCGGCAGCTGTCGGTCTTTATTTACAAACCACATTATTCTATGTCGATTTTTCCAAACATGGGAAAGTTGAAATTATTAAAAACGATCGAGGAAGCCGAACCATCCCATCGTTTATCGCATTCGGCGATCCTTCAGTCCAATCAGAAAATAAAAACACTTCATATAAAGGAGAAACTAGATTATTCTCCCAGAAGTAATAGCTTCTTCTAGTGGATATAGAATATTTTGGAATCAATAATTTATCTACCCATTTATTAATTCCATACTCAGCAGAAACAATTTCAATATTACACGTGTCACAAGTCTTTTCGATGAAAATCGATCCTTAAAAATCATTTTAAGTCACATTTGAAGTTGATGGAATATTCTTGTGAACAGCTTCATTCGTCGAATAAAATGAAATGCTCTTGTCCCTTTGTAACAAACAAAACGTCCTTCCATTTTCGTGTATCATTCCAATAAATGCTGTCGCTCTGCGATCAATGATACCCAAATGGAAGCCACAAAACCGAAATCAGATAAACTGATTAAACCTCTTATCTGGAATGAATTTCTCAATCAACCTGTTCCAATTGAAAATTATTCTGAGAAATGTAATTCGAAGAATTTACTCTACAAAAGTAATCATTGTGTCAAATCGTTCAAAAATAAAAATATCTCAATGAACATTTGAAAGATTATTTATCATCGGACTAAACAAATATTTGTCATTTTTTATAACTTATATATACAAACTTTATATTTATAAATATGTTAATAGTGAGTATTGTTGGTAACTTTTCTATAACACTACCGATACACACTATTTACACATGTGAAGCACTTTATATCAGATCTTTAGATCCTAAGATTAATGTGCAAATGGGTCTTTCAAAAACCCTATTGAGCGTGTTTAGATGACGTAACACTGCTTTCCTATATACTTAAATTTAAAACTCATTTTTTTATTGAGATCTGACGATGACGGTAATACCGTAAAAATTAATTGTCGTAAAAAATAAATGTTTATTCAATAAATGACGTTTTTTTTATTTTTAAATAAAAAAATAATTAAAGTTATCTTCAAAAAAACTTATTCCTGAAAAGTGGTCCTATACTTCAATACTTTTAAGGCTCAAAATTATTTTTTTATTGAAAAATGCTGCTATTCTTTTCGGAAACATACGTAATGCTACTTTACTTTGAAATTGTGAAATAAAATTTATATGCCTGAATCGTTTAGGTCTGGGTTCTCTTATGTTTGGAGCGTGAATCAACGGCTCATGCTTTCAATCTTGCTTCACATAAGGTGTGGAAATGTTATATGCCATTTTCGATAGCATATAACATTAGTTTTTATTTAATATGAATAAGTATTTGCCACAACGACACACTTTATCATAGTTCCTCGATATTGTTATAAGTTCTTAAATTTATTTTTCAGGATAAATATTGTTTAAAATATATTTTTTACAATATTTTTAAAATAATCTTTACATTGTTTAATTAATTTTCTTGTATATAAATTTCTTTATTTAGATCATTGCGATATTTGAATAGGTCACAACCATCAGGCATATGTTACAGTCTATTTAAAAGAAAATAAAACTGTCAAAACTGTTCTCTATCAATAGGGATTAATTAATCACTTTTTTCAATATCTAAATATATAAAATACAAACTATTTACAGGAAATTAAAAATATATGTGACGTGTTTCGAAAAAATCATATTCTCATCCTCAGAAGAGAAGTTATCGGATATAAAAAGAATTAAACAATAGTTTTCCAAGAAAACTTTACAAATAAAATATAAATAAAATGACAAGAACTGGTTTTTCATTAAAAATAAACGAGTTAGGTCAATTAAAGCTAAAATGAATATTTTTTTGTTAATTAATTTTGACTTTTAACCGTCATTATCAGTATAAATGATTTTTATGAATAGAAAAAATCATCCAATTCCAAATATTTTCTTGTCAATATATTTCAACGGACGAACCATCATCGACAGATCACTGATTAAGTATTTGTTTCATCTGTAAACAAATCAAATGATTATTGAGTCAATTGTTTGAAAAATTCTCAATAAGATTGTTAAGACTACCGCTTGAACATCGATTTTAGGACATTGCAATCGAATTAAGGACGATTCACAAAACACTCACGAAATAACTATCAAAATTCTCACACAGAATCTTAAAATTATCAATATTAATATCGCATTTAAATTTTTCTCTATGTTCTGCAATATTGCTCTGACTCTCCTTTCGACCATGTTCTTGAATTCGTTAACCGAAATGACCGACATTCTTTCTAATGTAGGTGACATTGAAACTATTACATTTATATTAAAGACAATATGAGAACACAGTGTTAAAGGTGTAATAGATTTATTACTGAACATATTTTAAATTTTAGGAGATAATTACATATTTAATGCAATATTAATTGCCTTTCAAAACTCAAAAATATATTTTGAATGGTTTTACTTTTGTTGTTTGAGATGAATATTTTGAATGGTGTTTATTGAATGTTGTTTTAGGATTGTGTTGCTCCCACCCAGATGGAAGATTGATATTTTAAATATTATAAACATCGGATTATTTATTCAATTTTAAAATTTAAATAACTAACTTTAAAATTAAATTAATATATCATAAATAATATGTTTAAAATTTTTTTCTTAATAATTAAAATTATTTTGTAATTGAATTTTAAATTGAATTGTAATTTAAATTTATATCATGTTAAATTTATAACATGTTTAGAAAGAGAATTAAAAATTTATCAATCAAGAACGATGACGAGTTACAAAACTTTTGTTGAGAATTGTCCTAGTGGCAATTCATGTTGTGGAATCAGTAAATGTATTGAAAATCCAATTATTGTGTTCCATATAGTTAATAAAAAATTGTCATTCGGCTTGAAGTTGCTAAATAATTATATAGAAAGTACTTCCATCAGTAAGTTAGTGATTCTGTAATCAATACGCCATCAATACATTGCCTAAATTTTATAATTAAGTTTTAAAGTGTAGTTTGGATGAATTTCAGAATCCAAAGATCTGTGATATGCAACGCGTTATACGAATATCACTCTTCCATAACAATTCTTAAAGTGAGAACACCGATTTTTAAGATAGTGATAATGTATGTCTTCTTTATTATCCGGTTATATTATTTCTTGCGTTTATTATTACTTTGTTAATGGTTTATATCATAAGTGTGACGTGAGGTCTCCCCTATGAGTCTGCGAGTTTACACCTATAGCATGTATATTTGTAAATGAAATCCCAAAATAATCTAGTAATACATTCATTATACCTTTAACATTGTTAACCGTCATTTTTTTTAAAAATCTGTAATTTAAATTACTGTAATTTAAAAATTAACAAAACCTTAAAAATCTGGACGCTTAAGAGGTTTCTCGATCCGGGATCAGTGTTTTCATCAATCTCATACATGCAATCATGATTTAACAAGCTTCGAGTGACAAATCAATCCTATGCTGGGCATTATATTGTTTTTTTTAAATAGCAGTTAACAGAAATTGGCGGCTGATAGAAACTTTCTAAGTGAAATTGAGAAAAATCAGATTTTTTAGGCAGTTAATAGAGAATGGCAGATAAGAGGGCTGACAGTATATGTGTAGTGAAACAATAAGGCAAAAGTATTTAATAAATGTAAAAAAACCATTATTTATCGGTCAACAATAAACATCCAACCTCTTTAATTATACATAGGAGCTTTTCTGCTCAATTTAATTAATGTAAATACTACTATATAATTAAACTGTTCAACTTCAATCAACTTTTCGCAACGAACATGCTCTAGAAATGAAATATGTTGGACCCGGTCTCGAATGGAACTGTCCTAGTTCTAGACATCTATTGTTTCAGAAAATCAAATTAAGGAAATGGAACATAGGAGTTTCACTCCTTCCGAGGTTTAAAACGTAGTACTATAAAAAGATTATTTTAATAATAATAATTAAAAAAATATGTTATAGAAACCATTAGAAACCAAGACCAGTTTATTAGCAGCATCAAAATTTGTGTGAAAACATTTATTAACAACACAGGGGACATGTTACTTTGGTAACCTGTGTTAAGCCAGTCGGACATACCTCCACGTGGTGTCACTGAGAAACTAGGGCGTGCTCTAGGCTAAAGTGTCCGAAGCTTGCCTTGTTGGGGTGCTGACCAACATAGTACGGGGGTCTTGGCCTGCAATCCACACCTTTAAAAGGCATTGCTATCCGAGCGGGATGTGGAAATGTCTTCGGACAACACCCACTATCAGTTGAGGGGTGAAACCCGATGAAACACCGACTCGGCTCCTTTGGCTCCTGAGCGGCGTATTAACAATACAACCAGACTCATCTTTACAACAATTTTCATGAACACCATGTGCAGTTATTTTTGTAAATCATGCAATATTTGTATTAACGAATGAAATATAAAAAATAATAATTTTTGATTTCTCAAAATTTTATTGGTTAAAAATTCATTAAGTAAATTTTAAAATAAACATTAATTTTTTATGAAATTATATTTAATAAATTAAATTATTTACTAAAAAGTAATACTAAAATTTGAAAATATAAAATTTTTAATTAATTAGTATTTAGACATTAATCTCATTAGATTCAAATAATCAATCAATAAACATATCAATCCCATCTGAGTAGGAGAGTCACAAATAAAAACAGCATACAAACAACAAACTTACAACCTTCAGAATTTTCCCTCACAACTTTGATAACATATTTTATTTTATTTATGTTATTTCAATATTTTAAATTATTTAACAAAAGAAGTATAACATTTTGAAAGAAAAATTATTTTAATATTTTATTAAAAAGTTTTCTTCCAAGAAATATTTGTTATATAGTACCAATAAGTTGCAAATGCTACAGAGACAGTCTCCCAAACGTCATATATTTGTTAATATTTATAAATAAACAAAAAAGTCCAGATTGAATTATTTCAGTAAGTTTCGTTCTATCTACAAAAAAAATGGAGAAAGAGTGAACGAAATACGATGATCTTAAAATAAATATTTATTTATATTTTCTACTAACATTTTTAACTTAAAAAAACACAAAAAGATAAATTACAATTCTTTTAAAAATTTTACAAAGATTATAATGATAGAGCATTTTTTATATTATTTCATTAACAAAAAATAAATATTTTAATAATTTATCTGTCCATTCATTATAGGAACAGAATCAATGTATAATTGGAGATATTCCAACAAATTCTTAAAAACTATCACAATAATCTTCTCTTATTTTATAACGGGTACCATTATTGTTTCTCATTAATTCTTCTTCATGACCTGGTTTCCTTTTTTAAACATTTTTTCCATTTAAAAACCTATTTCTTATTGGGATAATAAACGTAAAAAAACATTTAATTATATTTTTGGATATTTATCTTTACATTCGTTTAGTCAGCCTCCCAGACTGTACGGATCACAGCGTAAGCCTCACTAACATACTGGATGAGACTCTTTCAGATTGAAAACATAAAATATGCAACAGTATTTTGATCCTCTCGAATGCTTTTAGATGTCGGAGTGCCGAATATTTATATATGGGAACACTTCGACTTATCTCTTAAGAATGACAAATGATTAGCCTTAGTTTAGTGATTTAAAAACGTTGAATCCATAATCTTCCGATTCTCAAGTCGTTACAAAAGTTATTTGTCAATTCAATAAAAGTTTCATTAATAAAACACCAAGTTCCAATTGTTATTTTTGTTATTCCAATTTTACAAAATGCCACTATCATCAATATCGTAATCTTATGACGAAAACTTTGCCATGTACCTTTGCTTCAATGAACAATCTACCACTGATTCTTTTCACATTACGTGCGAAGTCTCATTGATAAAAACATATTTGCGCATAATTTCTTATATAAATTCCCAAATGCAAAATTAATATTACATATAAGCATCTGGTATCAATGGTTGTTTCAAAGTTTTTTTTGAGGATTATGCTTGTTCGTTTTAAGGAAAACTAAAAATCATTGATTATCCTTTGTACAGTAAGGTACAGAAGAACTTAGTTTACACTAAAGATTTTGTACTGGGATAAAAGAATCTAATTTACTTTTATGGATGTTTTTTCTAAACATTTATTATTCGTATTCGGTCTTTATTTGGTAGTTTTCTACTTTGCCTTTTTAAAAGAAATATGAATTTGATATAAAATTTAATAATTTGATTATATGTAAATAATACGTTTATTATTATACTCTTAAAATATATAATCACTTTTTACATTTTAATTTATTCTTTTGATGACATGAAATGAAAATTAACTCAATAAATATAATGTTTCTGTATTAATATAAATCTCTAAATATAATAAAAAAATATAAAATTTACTTTGGAGTATTTAAAATGTACTTGACTCTATCAGGAGAATGGTCTTTTACTTTTTATAACGAATTAATGTGGCAATTCTTTGTTGTTTAAGTATCTTTTGTTGAGGTCTAATTAAACCATTCTTTGATCACATACACATATTTTGATAAAAGTTTTTATTATTTTGGATTATTATTATTTAGCATTATACAATAAACAAATAAGAAAATGAGCATTAAAAAACTTTATTGATGTCTCCTAACCCTTCAGTTTTAACACTCTGAAGTACTAAAGAGTGTAAATAAGAAACGATACATAAATAAAATACATAAATACACGTGTTCTTTTTCTGCAACTGGAAACTTATTAATACATAATATACTAAAAACATAATTTAATTATTTTTAGGTTCGTGATCAATAATTGAAGTCTTGAAAACGCAACACTTTATTTCCATAACAATTATTCTAACAATTTTTGTTGAGGAACTTTTCTTTTGTTTTCTTTTCGACCAGATTGATTATACGTTAAAATATTGAATTATAAATACTGATAAGTTATTTATTAAAATTGTTATTTTTACGAATTAAATTTATTATTATTATTACTTTAAATTACAATAATTTTACAGAATTTCATTTCATTATTTTATTTGATTTAGTTGTAATACAAATTTTAACATTTATATAATTTAATTACAAATAATTACTTTACAATGTTTAAATTTATTCACAATTTAAAATATCATTATCGTGCTAATTTTACCAATCAATTTTTGTAGAATGTTTTAATGATTTTTATATTAATTTATACTTTCCGTATTTTTTCATTTGCATCTCATTCCTAAACTTGAATTAATTACCTCTGAATTTATTAAACTTAAAACTTCGAAATTTTTAAATTTTTTTTAATAATATAATAATACTTTATAATACTTTTATCTTATTTTTACACCATTTTAATTTTAGTCTTAAAACTTAGGAATTTTTTATGTTATTTCTCATTAATTCCTAAAATCATTTAAATCTTTTAGTATTTTTTATATTTGGTTAATTTTACTTTTTATATTAAATTATAAAATAGCTTTAATTTTAAATAGTTTTGTATACATTTATTTATTTATGTTATTAAATCTGAATTTTAAATATTGGTAACATCCTGAAATGTATAAAATAACTATAAAATTTTGATACATTATGTTTTAAATATTTTTCAGTTTAAATTTTTAAAACTTCTAAGGATTTCTGAGATTGCCAAAAAATTCTCATAATTATTTTTTTAATTTTTTTAAAAAATAAAAAAAATTCTCAAAGGTCTTCTTAAGATATAAGGAAATAAGCATGGATTTTGTACTGAATGAAATTTAAATTTTATTAATTTTACTTGTCCTATAGTAAAACTTATTGAAAAAAATTACTTATACTCTAAACAAAGAATTTTATTTTCCTCTAAAACCCAAACCGTCTCTTCCTGGGATTAAATACATTAATTTATAACAATTGTTCGTCTTTTAAACACTTCCTTCTCACTTCCTGATTTAAGTAATAAAATTTTTAACTGATTGAATTTCCCATGAGTTTCTATTTTCGATCATAAATCAACTATTATAATATACAATGTCGCTCATATGAATCTGTCAGTACGCTTTTTTCATATTATTAAACATTTTTTTTCAAAATTTACCAAAGAAAAAATGAAACATGTAACTGACGTAAACAAATAAGACTTAATTTTTTATTATAATTTATTTTGATCAATTATAAAATTTTATGAGATTCTGAAATAATAATAACCTTTTTGCTATCTGGAAATTATTTTTTACAAATATCACGAGAAGAAGACACAGATCCAAATTTTGTCAGATCTCGCTCAAAAATATCGGGTATCATCAAAAGATACAAAAATGTATTCAAATAAATCCCAACCAAAACTAAAATGTGCAGAAATAGCAAATTGTCTAATTAAATTGATAAAGCATTCACCAAGCCTATTTTGTAAAGTTGACATTACAAACTGCTGTTGGTTTAGATGCTATGAATGTGAGTCTAAATACCATTAAAGGATCATTAAGGAGTGATTAATCATCATGCCGACCAATAATATCAGCTGAACTGTCTAATTGTGAAAAATAAGTACGATTAATATGGTGTAAATTTTACGAAAACTGAAATGTGTCTCTTTGGAAGAGGGTAGATTAAATAATTTATATTTAATTATAATATGTCCTTCACTAGCACAATAAATAAGAAAACTAACAGGCCAGATATTTTAAAATGAACAAATAAGATAATGGTCTGGGGCTTCTTTTCATGCGGGAACAGGAGTCTTAAAAGTAGTTGAAAGAACCATGCATGCAGAAAGAATGTCATTGATATATATTTTTAGCAGAATAATGAAACTTGTTTTAAGTCAAAGCAAGGTATCTCATTTTTAGAGAACCCGAACATTACTGTCTGAAAGTAACAACGATAAAGTGCAAATCAAATTGAGAATTTATGGGATATTATAAAAAGGAAAATATACATAGTGTACATTGATACTAATGAATAGCTCAAAAACTCAATACAAGATACATGAAGCAATGATTCTGTCATTAAGACTAAATTTATTGGTGTGACATAATGACGGATTAATTTGATAGATCAATTGTTTTGAAAATCTTACATAAAAACTTCAATTTTTACTTTTTATTATAAATTTAATTGCTAAATTTACGAATTGTTTAGGTCAGTTACCTGTATAATTGAAAGATATTTTTGTTTGATGTATTTTGTACAAAGTTAAATAATATGAAAAAACGTACTGACTGATGAATTTGAGCAAAAATGTATATAACAATTAATATGTTGATGTGGGTTAATAAATCCAAATCAAAAAATGATCCGGGTACATTTCTTTCTTGATTGCATCTTGTTATTTAGTTTCTTTCATCAATACAATTTGTTTCGTTATTACTCTAGTGAGAAAAAGCACTTTTATTTTGTTCCGGTATTGTTTTTGATCATGGAAATCATTTGTATAAATATATTAAGGTTCTTTGATTAAAAGAGGTTTTTCTTGATGATAGTTTATCCTTGTTAGACCTGTTTCATGGCAAACGATGTGTAAGCCCAAATTTGTATCATTTGAAGTGTTTCGAGTCATTATTATTTTTTATTTTATTGCAATTAATTTCGACGGTTTAACCGTTATTATCAGAGGAAAGTAAATCAATACTGATAAAGTGACCTTGAAATATCGAAGGATTGTTTACGTAATCATTCGTAATCCCTTAAACCTCAGAATATTTTCAATAAAGTAGAAGAGGACGGTGTTTGCACGTTGATTTTGGATCAAGACTCTTAATAATCAATGACTCACATATCACCCTCTCTCAGTAATTATCAAATTGTCAAAACGAAATTTTAAAATTATTTAAATCTACTACCCTATCGATTTTTATATCAAAAAGAGTGAACTATATATTCTTCAGTAATTATTATGTAAAATTTTACACAACTTGAATCTTTTAAACTCTGTGTATTAAACAAAAGCATTTTATAATTTATTAATTGCCTGTGACGTATAGGTAGATGAATGTAAACATTCAATAGTGTGAATCGTGGGAATATATTTTGTGGTTGAATTAGACTTAATATAAATAACCAAAAAAAATTTGTTAAAATTCAAAAATAAATTATGAAACTTTAATCAAGAAAAAAATATATACAATTGATATATACCTGAGGAACATCGTAACGTAAGATTGATTATGGATGGGTAATAAAATTGATTAATCTCAACTCTTTTTTCTAGGTGCAAGAGCGAAATCCAGTTTGTCAAGATTACTTCAAAGTAGTAAATATCAAAGAATTTTGGATGTAGGATAGTGCTTTTCTTAAGAATGATTCACTGAGGAAGACAAGCAAAATTTTAGCTTGTATCTATTATGATTTAAGTTTACTTATAAATTACAAAGAAATTGTTATGAACTGTTTTGAGAAATGCAACAAATAAATATAATACGTTCAATGACTTTATTTTCTTCATTCAAGCCCGATAAATTTCTAATAATCCAGAATAGCGGTTCAACCCGGGAACCAACATTTAAATCTCCTTCCGTATCTGAAGTCGAGTCCGGGACTCTACAGGTCGATCAACCTAAAAGCAACCATTTGCTTAGGTATTCAACAAACCAACTCTCATCCCGATCAGTATGGATATCTTGCGGTTTCGAAGAGTCCGTCTACCGTATAAACATGGACAACGTTTCCAATAATTATGTATTACATTGTCTACTGAGGGGTATCCAAAATTACATTTAATCTTCTAGATATCACTAAGTGTTTGGGTCATCCATAATACACTCGCTTAGACAGATCATATAAGTCTTAATAATTATCTTTGTAAAATTAGATAATACGGTTTGTATAAGGTATAAGGAATTTTCAATACTCTTTCAAAATATTGAAGCAAGTATTAACTACAGGTTGTATCATCATAGGTTCATCAATATAAATGACTTATTGAGAACGGTTTTTTATTTATTGATGGGGAAAACACTTGATGTTATGTTAGAGTCATATAGAGGTATCAAAAAGAAAAAACGATAGAAAAACAATTTACATTAGAAAAGTATAAGTGTAAGTTTTTTCAATTGTTTTTTTATTTTTGAAATTAATATAGTAAAGATTTTAAGTCAAGCCCCCAGACTCTTATTTATACGGGAGGTGACATGTTTGCCCATCGAAGGAGGCCAATGCATCTCCAGTCATTATGTTAAAAACATCCTGATTTATGATCAAGTAGAAAATTTTAACGGAGGATGGTACTGTAATTGCAATATTATTAATTTATTAATTTTTTTTATCAATTTATCGAATTATATGTTATTGATTTTTTTATAAATTGAGCAAAGATTATTTTACTTTTTTATTCTAATTTTTCTTGAGATCTTCTTTTTGTGATTTTAGATAAAAAGTCTTTAAATTCCATCAAATTATGCTACTAAATCTATATATTTTTACAGTTTTTTTACCTTTTTTAAATAATTAAAAAGGCTTGTTCTTAAATTTAAGATTTATTCAAAAAGGATTTTCATCGTCTGCGTTTTATTTAAAAAAATATTTTACGATTTATGTATATGTAGATATCTTAAAAAAATTATATCTAATAAAATGAAAAAAAAAGAATATAAATAATTTAATACCAAATAAAACAAAAGATTGTTAAATAAAAAAATAATAAAATATTTAAAACAACTTTAACGCAAGTTGAATATTTTGTCTATAAAATAAAGTATTGGCTGAAAAGTTGATCATTGAACTGATCTTTGTTATAAAAAAGCCCTCTTCGTTTAATTAATAAATAAAATTAAATAAAAAAAGAAAATTAATTTAATATTAATATTGCGTTGGTTCAAATTTTTGTGAGACAACACTCTTGTTATTATGTATTATTTAAATGATGCCCATTTGAAGAAATACCCGACCCAGTAAATGTATGACCGGCTGCTATTCAGGAAATTGAAATTTATCACTAAATATCAGAAGCTTGTCAATTTATCATTAGAATCCTCAAGGGGTTCACCGACAAACAAAACCACCACTAAATATATTTATACATAAACTTTACCCAAGAGATGTCAGCAGTAAAAAAAGCAAACTGAAATCTATTGTGTGAATTATTTATTTATTTAAATGTAATTATATAGAACACAGTAACTATATAAAATAATTTTTTCAATATTACGAAGTTTTGAATCCTTGTTTAATTACAACATTTATAACTACTTATTTTCGAAGTATTAACTCTCTTTTTTAATTTCATCACCCTTACCTCATTTACATTAAAATTCATCTTTAAAATATATCTCCAATTTTTTTAGAAGGGAAATTATCCTCTTCTTCAAACTACGTCTTCATAACTTTCAAAGTCATTTTTTTGTCTTAAAATTCCATCTTTTTAATTGTTCTTTGAGTTTTGGAAAACGATAATGATTATTTGGAATACAAATAGAAGAATACGTAAAAGGGTCAAGAAATTAACATCTATTTTTGACGTGTTACCAAATATTAGGACATTTTTTCAGCAAATGTATAAAATGATCTCTTATGATAAAATTTTAAAAAATAATTTTGAAATGTCCGAAATGATTTTTTTGATTTTTATCTTCAAATAAAATATATAAAAGGTAACCGTTTCAAAGACAAACATTATAATCAATAAAATATTGAGGAAGAAGTACACAAGAAGAATTAATATAAAGGAGTGTTGAATATGGTGCTATCATAATACGTTTTGAAGGTGAACATTTCCAGAACGAAATTTCAGTAAAATAATATTTGCAAGTGCTCCATATTAGCATATGTTTACTATATACAACTTATGTCTTTCTATGGGCTTCCAAATGATTTATTCTTTTTTTTAAATAAATAAGCAAAATACTTTGAACATTTTTTTCTTACTTTTTATTTTTATAAATAGTGCCATCTAAGACAAAAAAACCAACTTTTTTGAATTAATAAAACCAAAAGAACATTCTAAATGATGAAAGATGCAATTTTCTTGTTATGATAACTCACACATCGATTATAATTTTTATAAGAATTCGGATCATCCTTGGGGCAATCGATAGTTGAGCTTTTATTCGTAGACATTCTTGCAAGATCATTATATTTTATCAGATAACTTAAATTACTTCGAAAAATTAAGAATCTTCAAAAATATTAATTACAAATTTAATTGGTTAAAATTAAAATAAATATTGATTATTATTTGGAATTTAAATTATTATTTTTACTATACATTACCATTATCGTTATATATGTAAATAAATAATAAAGCTAAAATAATTAAATAAAAGAATTAAAAAAAATTTAAAAAATAATGGCAAATTTTTTTATTAAAATTGAGAATGCCATTAAAAAAAATAAATTTTATTACAATATATTTCGGTGGATTTTCCACCATCTTCAGGCTGAATAAACAACAATTTCGCTGTCTTATATATAGCAAATTGATGATTATGCAAACATCTTGTGTAATAACTAATAAAATATTTTCGACAAAGAGAAAGAGAGACTTGTTTGTACATTAATGGACGGATTAAGTGATTTAATCAATAATGCTTCACAAGTAACTCTTTCCCAATAATTTTTAAAATTACTGCACAATATGTTAAAATTAGTTGTTTTCACCTCCGATCTACAACCCTTCATATGTTACTTCACTATTACTCCCATTACTCAATCGTCCATGCTCCTGCATCCGTTTGCAGAGATGACGAGACGTCTCTCCAATGTATGTAGCGTTGCACCCATTACACGAAAATTGATAAACCAGATTGGAACATAAACTCAAAGGAGTACGAGATTTATTGCTGAACATACTTTGAATATTGTAAGATTTAGAAATAATTTTTAAATTCAAATTTTTTCTATCGATTGATTTTAAAATAGAAGATTTAAATTTTTAGTAACCTTCCGAATAAGGAACGATTAGAGTATATCTAATATTAGAATTTTCATAATAAATTTTGCATAATCATCAATTTGCTATATATAAGATTATTTTGTTAATTCAACCTGAAGATGGTGGAAAATATACCGAAATATATTGCAATAAAATTTGATTTTTTAATGGCGTTCTTGATTTTAATAAAAAAAATGAATTTAATAAATTACAAAAAGTATTGCTTTCCAAATTGATTAATAAAATTTACAAAAAATACCAAATCGTAGTTAAAAAAATTAATTTGAATTCTTGTTTGTCACTCTTTCTTAGTTTTTTTTGAATTAGTATGGACTTACAATTTTTTTATTATTTAATTTTTGACGAAATTTTCAATGTATGACTTTTTAATCTGGAATTTTCAAAAATGGATTTTGAAAAACGAAACTTTAATTGCTCGATTGTAATTTTCACGATTAATTATGATTCCTTCGATGAACAAATTAATTTCACAAAGAGCCTAGAACCATGAATCCAAGATATTGTTTAAACGATCCAAATGAGCCACTGCTACCACTGTCCGGTCTTAAGGGCTAATTGGGGTAGTTTTTTAATTGTTTGAGATAATAAAAATTAATCATCTATTTGGATAGAAAATGTAAATGGATTTTACCATTCCGTATTCTTTATCGTATACCTCCAATAACTTTTTACATGTCTTTTTTTTTAACTTTTTTCATGTCTTCGGGTTCAATCGATCTTCTTCCTTTGCTGTATTTTCCTTCAATATCAACCCTTTGCCCTTGGTTTGAAACATTCATTTTGTCTCTAAATTAGTATTGGTCTTTTCTTTATGAAGATCTACCATGACCATATTATCAGGTATTTTATTAGGGCTTGGCACCAGCGAACAAAATGCAAAAAAATTGAGTCCTATATTGATAGTAATATCTCAATAACTGATCTCCTGAGATATGAAGAACAAAATGCCATACCCATCAATAATAACCAGGGCTCCAAAAACCAATAGATTAAGAATATTTATTATATCTTGGATGCTACTTTGGACTGAAACTTAGTTTTAATACTGAATTTATTGAACTGAAATATAAACTTGTAAGTACTAAACAGATTTGGAGATTCGTGAGTTTTTAATGTTTTTAATTTATTAAAACATTTACTTCTTATCTCTTAGATTACAAAAAAATAATAATTGGAAAATAAAATACGGAACTTTGAAAAATATTTTGATCATTTAAAACTTTCCTTTGAAAAAAACATCTATATCAAAATATAAAATAAAATTGGATAAATTTATACTTTTTGTTTGTCTCAAAACAATAAATTGATTAAAATGAATATAAATTTTGGTTTGATGACAATAAATTTGATGTTAATTTATTGATTTATTATTATTTTTTCTAATTCATACAAATGTTTTAATATATAATTATCTTAAATATTTAAAATTTAATTATGTTTTAATTTAATAAATAAATTTAAAAAAAAATTTTTCATTATATTTTGTAATTAAATAATTGTATTTCGAAAACAGATTTTCCGACTTAAAATAATTGAATTTTTGTAAGTTGCATTTTTAAATAAAATTAATTAATTTTATTTATTAATTAACACGAATTATTTTTACTTTATAATTAACTCGATTTATATCATTAGTGTAAATTACTATAAAATTAATTTGTTTTATTAATTTTACAAAAAAATATTAATTTGCTTTTCTTTAAATTTTAAATTAAATGTATATATTTTAATAATTTATAAATCTGTGGAAATTAAATATAATATATAATATTATTTTCGTATGTTAATAACTAGGTCTATTCATTACCGGCAATAAATATTCCATTAAATATAATGATTATCATAAAGGAAATAGAAAAAAATCACTAAAATGGCTCATGTTTTAACATGGAATGTAAATCTATTCAATCACTATCTGCTCCATCAACTGTGTAGGGTATCGTTGCTGCGAATCAAAATGTTTGACCAAAATAATGAGCTTTGAGGAGCTTTACCAATATATATAAATTAAAATGAGTTTTAAAAAATGTCTAGTTACAAGGAAAATATCTCATTTCATTTATAAGTCTATTAACTAATATGTGTCGAATTAATAAGTATGTGTTGAATAGTCATTGAACTGATTTCCAATACTTTCATTGACATCACAACTCGCCTTGCCTCCAGGACAATTCTCTATATAACTTTTGTAGTTAAACATTTAAAATGATTGATATATTTTAATTCTATTTCTAAACCTCTAATTATTCGAACAAATCTAAATTACAATTTCTTACTAAAATATTTAAAAATTATTTTCAAAAATATTTTAAATCATTTGAAATACATTATCCATGATTAAATAAATTTTTGTGTTACAATCGACTATTAAAATATTATTATATATTTATTGATTAAAGTAAATTAAAAAAAATATATAAACGCGAGTATATCATTTTTAATTCAGTCTGATGATGACGGTTGATTCGTCGAAATTAATCACAATATATTCTGACGAAAATTTTTTGACTTTTAAAAATTCATTATCGTCATTTTTTTAATATTTATATGAAAGTAAATTAATTTAATTTAAAGTTGTCATTTACATTTCGAAATTTCCGGATTAATCCGAGGGTTGAAATCATTCAAAATATCAATCTTCCATCTTGGCAGGAGAAACACAATCCTAAAATAACATACAATCTGTGGAAATTCGAAATATTCATCCGTTCTCTAATTGCCGATTTACAAAAATGTAATTAAAAATGACATTTAATGGAGTATGTGGATATGACACTAGAAAATATGTTGATATTGATTTTTACCGACAAATAAAGCATCCATTAACACGAAAATATTACACTTAAAACTATCATTACGGACCTATTGGACTATTCTTTCTAACAGTCATTACCGCTGGTTTTAATCGAATTATGTTTGTTTGAGGGGAAAACAATGTTGTTGCTGATAAATATTGGTTTCTTGAAGACAAGATCAACAAGTCGAGAATCTCGGGCGAAAAGTGATTAAGCAAAACACGTCAGATTTATCCATTTGCTTATGAAGTGCATTTGTATTATAGAATCGCTCACTTATTTGGGAAATCAGGACAACTTTAAAGGTGATGTCGCAATATTTCACTCTAGCGAGATTGTTTTCGGTCTAAATAATTTTTCGAACCATCTATCGCGGTTTGAAACTTGAAAGTCATTTTATTGATGTTGGGTCCGTGGTCAAGAATAGGATTCATAACACCAAATATTTATTTCTATGAAATTTAACTATTTCCAAATAAATTTACGAGAAACAATATTTTCTTATTTTGCACAAAACCAGATATCAAAATTTTATTATAAATATCCATATATAAATTTTAATTTATAATTACAAATATTTATATATTAATTATAAAATTTTTAATAGTTGTTTTATTTTTAAAAAAAAAATCAACTGTATTAAAAAATTAATTATTTACAAATAATTTTAAATTTACCTCATTTTCAAATGGCTTTAATACTTGAAAAATTATCTATTGAAAAATTACATTTTTATTAAATAAAATTTATTTTTGAGAATTACTTTTTAAAATTAATTAGAGATATTTTTAATTAAAACTCGTTTCAAGAACTTTTGATTTTAGATATTTGCTTATTTTAAATAGTCAAAAGTTTTAAGAGTACGCCAGATCCTCACAATTGAATGATTTAGAGTTTACCAAAATTTTTGATTCACTAGGCCGGGAGAATGTAATTGAATTTGATCAACAACCTTCTGATCCTGCTTGATCCATAACATATATTAGACTCATATAATAACTTAAATTTTGATACTTTAAAACTCTTCGATATTATCGGCTTCCTAGAAATCCGTTTACTTTGGTGAAAACATAGGGGGGTTTATTAAGTCATTTAAAGATTATGTCGCCAGAAAGGTGTTATTTAACTAAATTCCCATAAATAAATTAATTTAATTTAAATTAAACCATACAATAATTACCTATCAAAATTTTAGCTTGTATCTATTATGATTTAAGTTTACATATAAATTGGTGTTCTACTTTTGAATGGATTTCAATCTTGGTTGAGTTTTTAATTACAGAATTATTTTTAAAATATAATAATTTCTGTTTCTAACAAATTTGTTATATTTAAAAATGCGTAGCATATAAATTAGAAAAATACTTGTAAGATAATATTCAACTAACGTACCTTATCAATGGTCTTATTATAAATAAAATTTTATCTGTGTACCCCCTATTAAACTAATGGCAATCTATTGTTATTGAATTACATTCTTTTTCTTTGATAAAAGTCACAACCTCCATTCAGGCAATGAGATCATAACAATCTTCTAATAACTGAAAGTAGTTCAACTTATATTTCACTCGCGAGACATGATATCTGAAAAAGATTATTTTTTATATGCAAAGCATTTTAAATTACGTTTATTTTAGTACTTATATCATATATTTAGTCATTAATGTTTTAAGTGTTTTTAAAATAATAATGCCTTTAAATACATTGATAATGATGAAAATATAGTTTGAGTAAGGGCGAACATTTCGACTTCATGTTCTATGTTTGACCTAATTAGTACTAAGAGTATGAACAAAAAGTCGTCATTAAACATTTAAACTGAAATGTCTTTCGAATTCCATTATCATTTATCACATAATTTACAGAACGTTGTTCCAGTTGATTTATTCATTTTCACATTAGATTTTTACTACGTCGATGTTTGGTTCGTCAGTCAAGTGCAACATAGAAGGAGACCTTGCAATTTGAGATAAAATTTTTAACCATGAAGATAAAAATTGAGACTTGGAAATGTTTCAATGATTCTGCAAATGATAATTCATGAGAATGGTCTCTGTATTTAAACTAAAATCAAATGATTGAACTAATACTTAATAAGAAATTTAAAAAATAATGGCAAATTTTTATGATAATCAACAACGTCATTCATAAAACTAAATTTTATTATCGCAATATATTGTTGCACTTCCGTTTTTGATCTAGAAAAATTAGGTTGACCACAAGAAAGTTTTGGAGATGATGGTCCAAGAAGAGCGTCAAATTACCAGAAAAATCCTGTCAATGAAGCTCAACATCCGTGCTGGTACAGCATAAACTAAATTGAAATTCATAGGTATTAGAAAACTGTGCTCCGGATTCGTTCAAATCATCTAGACTGATAAAATGATTTGAAACCGCTTGGGTTCAGTCAGAACAACGTTCCTGGCAAATTTTATAAAGAAGGATGAAACTGCTCTCAATATGCATTTGCCGAAAACAAAACATTTTGAACAATATATTTTACACCATCCCAGAATTTGAAACCTAGAACATAAGGATGGCTTTTTGTAAAATCAACACTTGTTATTTAATCAATAAATTTAGAAACAAATAATATAAATTTCCAGTTTTTACTAAAATTTTTACGTATATATTGAAGTCAACATATGCATATTTCGCAGTATTTTTCAATAAACGTAGACAAAAGAAGCATAATAAAACATTTTGAATAAATGAATTTTGAATTTATGAATGGCGTTGTTGATTATCATAAAAATTTGCCATTATTTTTTTAATTTCTTATTAAGTATTGGTTCAATCATTATCGTTTTGACTTTAGCTTAAATACAGAGACCGTTCTCATGAATTTTCATATTGTTACAACTTTCAATAAACATAAGATATAAATAAATAAACTAGATGAATTCGAATTATAGATTATATGTCTAATTGATATATTTATGAATATTGTTAGTCTCGGTGATTGTTAGTCCACCTGATTGAAACAGGACCTTTTACACAAATTGACCCCCCAGAGACCAAAAATGCCCTCCCTGCCTAAGATAAAAATGATAGACTCGAGGGGCAAATTTTTTACAACCAATTTTTTAAACTACCTTTCTATTTTTGTGATGATAACCTGATGCTTTTGCAACAACAGAAGCCTTAACCGTTGCTGTTATAGCAGACGACGCAACTACAAACACATATCTTTGCTCCTTTGCAACAGAAGAATTTATTATCAGCACTTCTCACAATACTTTAGAATGGTGCAATAATGGTAGCAGTGCGACATTTAGATTTAAAAGTGCAGTGGAAAATTCAGTCTTCCATCACCATTGTCTGAAATGTTAGCAAAAGTACCACGCGGAAGTTGTGGAGTTTCTTATCTAACTCGCCGTGGACGTTTAAAGTGACAGTCTGATAAGTAGTCTTTCTGTAAACAGCTGTCCCTCCATGTATCTAGCTCGAGTACATCGATCCAATTAATAGCATCTTTCACGAGAATGAAATGACTTCTCCATTGAAAGAATTTCAACCCTCCCCATCGACAATAAATTACAGAGGCCCAAACTGCTATCGAGAAATGCTACTCATCGTTGCTGGAGAAGTTCTGAAGGAGCTCACTCGTAAGCTACAGGATTGTGTTGCTTACGCAGTACAAGTTGATAGCAGCATCAATCGATAAATAGTGGATTACAAGTAAGTCTCTGTGAGAATAGTAAGAAAAGAATGTGAAGTAAAAATTTCTTCAAAGCATTCAACCAACCTCAACAGATTGAAGTCCCTGGACCATTATAAGCCACTCAGCATGAACTTAAGACCATGGTTGCATCAACGTCCAAGCTGATTAATGTTACAACATATTTTGCATAAAAAATTTCTTAAATGTTTTCTTTTATTTTGACGTCATTTAACAATAACAATATAGTAATATTTTACATATATCAAAGGTTTTTATTATTACACTTAAATATTTTTAATAAAAATGTAAAAAATAATCTTGAGTCCTTTACAAAAACTCTTAAAAAATGACATTTTCTGTTAAAAGTTATTGAAAAAATATTTTAAAAATATTTTCGTTTTATAAAAATAAAATAATTGAAAATTAAATGTCTGATTGATTTTCGTTTATAATAACATTATGAAAAATTTTCTCAAAGAAAGTATTCTCAAATAAAACTGAAAAATCAAATTATTTTATCATTTTATTTATAAAATTATTATTCAAAAAATCTCTTTTATTGTAAAATATTTCAACGTAAAATACATTAATATGAAAAAAAATCTGTTAAAATATTAAAAAAATAATATAATTATTTTATAATAAATTTGTCTTGGTAAATTTCCTTTTATTTAAAGCTGAAAGGATTTAACTTTTTAATGGAAATATTTACTGATCTACACATATTATATTTTTTTTATTCTTAAATTTATACATACTATATATATATATATATATATATATATATATATATATTATTGAGTCTTATAAACTCTAATTTTATATTTTTGAATAATACTTTTTCGGAATTTTCTTATTCATTATCATCATTTTTAATTTAGTATTTTTTTGGTTTTAATGTTATTTATATCAAAATTTAATTGTAAGGTAATAACTTTATAATTTATTTTAATTATTAAGATATCATTGAATAATCACGACACAATGTTTTTAAAATTTTATTCAAAATTTTAGAATTTGAAACGATCTTATTTTGTCCATTTAAAATGTTTATTATTGGATTGTAGTGTATTAATAAGGATTCAAAGAACTGACAAAAACTATTGAATTATAGGAAAAATTATGAGATGATAATTCTGAATCTGTGAATGAAGTTCTTTAAACATGCAAAGTCGCAATGAAGAAACTTCTTAAAATTTCTGCCAAAAATGTATCATTTCTTTTTAACGATGAAGTTCTAAGTGGTTAGCACCAACGTTTGTAGAAATTTTTCAAATTCTCTTCAGTAGGAAATTGATACATACCATTGGGAAAAACTTGTATTGTATAAGAGATATGTAGATGACATTTTTCTTGTTTTTAATAACCAATCCTTGGTAGAACCATTCTTAACCTTCTCGTTTGGTCTTCATTCTAATATTAACTTTATTATATATTCTAACGTAATTAACAAACTTCCATGTCTTTTTGTTCTTTATCACTAAGATGAATGGAAAATATCAAACTGAATTAAACAGAAACAGAACAGATACAGGTCTCTACACAACACCACAGAGCTTTTGTGAGGAGAAATATAGAGATGGCATGACAAAAGTCTTAGTTCACAGTATTTGGAATTTATCTTCCAAGTTTTTAATCGCAGATCAAGGTTTGAATATTTTAGTTAAAAACACTGGTTAAAAAATAACTAAAAGATGAAAACATTGAATAGCACAAACAAATAATCAAAATACCATAATAAAAAGGATTTAAAGCGTTAAGAAGAGTATTAGCAAGAATATAAATAAGCAAATTGAAAATGATTTGCAGACCGCGGGCTAATCTGGTTTATAAATTTGATTGTCACGAGTATAAAACTCGATCATCGGAGAGACAAATCGTCATCTCAAAACCCAGATTAGCGAGCACTCGCAAATGAGTCGATCGAGTAAGGTTCTTGATCATTGGTTATGTTGTAAAAATATAATGTCTTTTGTTTCAAAGAATGAGTTTTCTGTTTTACAAAAGGGCTTTGACTCACACTATGAGCGGCTGTTCTGTGAATCATTGTTAATACTACATTAAAATCCATTAATAAATGTTCAAAATAGACAAAATAATGCTGTTTCAAATCTTAAAATCTTTAAATAAATTTTAAAGCATTTTGTCCTTATTATCCAATAGTATCTGCAATAATTGAAATAAATAAAAAATTATTCCCATAAAACAACCTTTGTAAAATATAACATTTTTTTAATAATAATTGCTGATGATTGAAAATGAAGTTCCGGAATATGTTTAACAATCGATTTCTTACAAAAATCAAAAATAAAAAAAATTATCTTTTAAATATATAAATTAATATATTTATAAATTGAACCATATATTTTAGAATCGAATATATTTTGGTTTTAAAAAATGTGAATAATTTTATTTGTTTTCTTTTTAATGAAGAACTTTTTCTATTGAAGAAAGACAATTGTAGAAAACAGCACGACACTTTACTTTTGATAGAGACAAATTTATATTAGTTATAAATTATTTTATTGTATTTTTTACAAAAATTATAAATTCTAGTTATTTAGAACAAATTATTTCAGGAGGTAAAGAAACAGAAATGTATTCATTGGTTCTCAAAGTGATGTATATGTAGGGGCCCCCGTGGAAAAAGTCTTATTTATAAAATGAAAAAAATATTTATTTCACGGAGAAATCTAAAAATTATAATGAAATAGTTGAAGGATATTGAATACTTAAATATAAAAAACCTTTTTCAATAAATCAGCTGATTATATTTACTCTTTTTAAAAGTTTTGGTGACATTAAAATGAAATAATAAAGAAATATATGAATAAAAAATAATAAAAGTTTTTATTTCATTTTTCAATATAAAAAATGTTTATTTTGCAACCCCTTGAAAAATATCTTACAGGCACCAATAAATGAAGTCATCACATGTTAGTAAAGCATTTTATTTATTAATAATATTAATTAAATTGAAGTATTTATATAATATTGTGATTACTAATTTAATATTATTTTTTTATAATTTTTGTGTAATTTGGAATTGTTTTTCAGACTTAAAATGTATGTGTAATATCTTTTTATTTAAACAATTTACAGGGTAGATTATGTGTTTTATAATACTAATAAGGTATATTTTAGTCGTACACAATGAAAATTTAGATAACCTACTCCAAAGGAATGATTCCTTGGAACCCTAACGTTGTTTGATATCTCTTTCAAATGTTACTGAGTCCATTTTTTATAGTAAGTTATTATGGTCAATTTATATTTGTGTATACTGTGAGAATGATCGTTCATAGAAGAGCAGCAGCAGTTTCAAGGCAGCTGCACCGCAACGTAGGTTGCGGACCCGTGGGGAAACTATGATAAATAACTAATCATGGGCTTAGGCACAGGTGGGAATCCTTCAACCGGTTTTTCAACTCTTTCTTCCTGAGCATCTTCGATATTTAAAGAAGGATCGAGGGTCTGGAACCCTTGAAGAAATTTACAATTGGTAGAATTTATAAATTCCTTTGTTTCAATGGTTTTCTTTGAAAATTTCCATCAGATAGATGAATTTTAACAAGAAGAAGTTATATTTACTAATTTGTTAGAATATTTAAAATACCACATCAACGCCTTTCTAAACTGTGGATCGTAATTCAAATCATTTTACTGAATCACGTTTTATTTGATTTTTTGAACTTCGACCACTCACCAAAGCATTAAAACATGCTTTATAATCTTTTAAATTCTTAACGTAACTTTTATTACTAATTTTAGAAGATTGCGTTATTGATCTTGAAACTTTGATCAAAAACACTTTTAATTTCTTCAAAAACGAACACTTTTTTAAGTGAATCAAAATTAATTTCATCGTAAAATCAACAACAATCACACTCTCATTTCTTCCAAGAACTTTTCTTAATTCAGACCTGTAAAAGACACTTGTTAAAAAATCACTAACGAGGTAAAAACTTTTTGAAAAATGTGGAAAGTATAAAAAGATAAAATAAAAATAGAAATTTTATAAAGTCTAAATTTAAAATCATAAAACGTGTAACTTTAACAAAAAAAAAGTTGTAAGAAATAGTAGAAATTTAAAGTAGTTTAGGACTTTAAAAACTTAGTGGGAAATTTAAAGGTGGATATATTTGAAAAAAAGAAAAGTTTAAAAGAAATGAAAATATTAAAATAAATATCAATGTTTATATGATAAATATTTTAAATTTATTTCGCTTTAAAATGTATAAAAAATTGAAAGTTCCACGAAATAAAAAGAAATTATTTTGTTTAAATATCTGTATTTAAACAGTTTACAAAACGTGTTTTAAAATAAATTTAAAAAAATGGCAGTTTCTATTAATTCAGAAATATGCCAACAACGTCTAACAACGCTCATTTTGCCGACTCCGACATATCGGATCAGAATGATTTTAATAATAAGGTCCAAATTGTTATCAAAATATTTATTCACACGAAACAATTAATTTAATTAATTAATTAAAATCTCAAAGGTATGATCACGTACACCATTTCTATTTAATTTCTTTGCATCTGAACCATGGAAATGATCGTTGAACCTTCCCTCAAGTTTTATCAACGAAGTTTAATTTTAATATTTGTTATAAGTATCATGTGTTATATTTATTTTTAAATTTATGAATAATTAATTGTGATAATTATTATTTTAATCATGTTATTTAGAAGACATAAATTTTAATTCTTTTTAAATTTACAAGATTTTTGAAAATATATTTTTAAACTGCCTTGTTTTGTGTATTAAAAATATGTCTTTATCGCGCCAATTTTACGATATTTAGACGACATTTGAAGTAAAACGTATTTTTAAAGATTTTTCTAATTTTTAAGAACATGGAGACAATTTTCATTAAAATTTTTATTATTAACACATTTAGAGTCATTGTAACTCTCGGAAGATCTTTCACCGTTTGTCATCGTTCTAATTGGTTTTCTTATTTCTATCTTTAATTATGATTATTCGAGCAATTTTTCTAAATCTTTTTAAAATTTCTAAAAACATTATTTAAAAATAATAGTTGTGAGGAATATTTTGAATGTTTGATGTTTTGTGTCCGAATGTTGTATGTTGATTTGGAAATGTGTCTCTCCTACCCAGATGGATGATTAATATTTTAATTCTTATTATCTAAAAATATGTAATATTTAAATTTATTTTTAAATTCAAATAATGGTACAATTTTAAATAAGTTAATTAATTTTTACAATTTTTAATAAATAAATCAAAATAATTAATAATCATTTTAATTTCTATCGAATAAGTTTTGAGTAAATATTTTAATAAATTATTTATGTCTCCTTTTTGCTAAAAATAATAAGAATTAATTAATTAATCAATTTAGTTTAGAATGCACTCGTACGAAAGCTTTGACAAAGATTGTCTTAAGGACAATCCGAATTGTTGTGTAAATAAAAATATGAAAAGTCAAATTGATGTTCTTAATAATAGTATGAATAAAAATTTAAAATAAAAATAATGAAAAATTTATAAAATTTTTAAATGAATTTAATTTAAATAAAATTAAATGCTTTTATTTTTTTTAAATATTTAACTTAATTTTAATTGTCAATTTTACAAATATAAACTTATCAAAAAATACCAATTTCCCTCTTGGTGGGAGAATCACCATTCTAAGATCAACATATTCAAATCAACATACAGCATCAATACATTCACATATTCAAACAGTTTAAAATATACTTTCACTAATAATGTTACATCGTACATAAAAAATCTAGAAAAAAGTAGGCTTTTTGTCGAGGCGTACATGTCCAGGAGTTTTTTGTCCTAGATCCACCCTAGTTAAACATTTTGCTAACAGTGCAATAATTCTACATTTGTTTCTTGAAGGCTCTTTAAAAAATCACTCATTTTATAAATTAAACAACATGCTTTAATTTTTTATTTCTAGTTTACGTTTTTATCATGGATGTTTTTGGTTATTAATGATTTCAGATGTCAGATATTAATAATATATACATATATATAAATTAGTAAATATTTTATATTATATAAGTAAAAAGCTTCAATAAAACGGTTTCAAAATCCTAAAATTCCAACAATATATCTAATTTATATCTAGTTTAATTAATATTATTTTATAAAAATTGGAAAAAAAATATTTTCGCAAATGATTTTTCTTTAATTCAATTTTCCTTCCTATTTGAGAACTGGAAATAATATTGTGAAGTAATGGATATTTTCAATGACTCTTGGTTTTATAAAGATGCTTCAGATGGGAAACAGGAAAAGGATTTTCCTTTTTTTCTATAAATTATGTAATAGACAAATTAATATTAAATTTTATTTTAATTGTTTGATTTTCTTTTATTATTTATTGGTATGCTTAATTTTTTTTAATTTTAATAATATAATACTACTAGTAAAAATATTATATTTTAAAAGTAAAATAAATATTATTACATGCTTAGTATATATATATTAATAAAAGTAATTTAAAAAAATATTTTTCTATTTTCTATTTTTTCAACATTTTTATTTTTTTCAAGATTAAACATAAATCGCATTAAATTAATTATATTTTAAAAAAATAAAAATAATAATAAATAAAATTATTACTTTAAATTTTAATTTGAAAGAAATCATTTAGTCCGAAATCGGTCCTTGAATTTAGAAAAAAATTATATATAAATATATACAAAAATAAAGAAATTAATTTACAAAATTTCATTAAAAATTTAATATTTACCTGTGACTTTGTTAAATATGGTTTTTTACCGATTTATTTTTATTATTGTTGACGAAAGCTATACGGCCGGATGTTGGCTTTTATTGGCAATAAAATTAAAGAAATTAGCTTTTTGAAAATCATTAAAAAGAGAAAATAATTTTATTTTTATAATATTTTTTATTATATATGTATATAATATTCGTTTATTTCAATGATAAAGTTATCTTTTTTATATTTTAATCAAAATATAAATAAAATTATTATTATATTTATTTTTCTATCATTTTATTTATATTTATTATTAATAAAAATAAAAGAAAATCGACTTACCGAAACCCAACAGAAATGTAAGTGTTAGATGATGATGCATTGAAAGTTTGTTTGAATGAACAGTGTTATGAAAAATAGTTTAAATGAAGCATTCTACATAAAAAAACAATGTTAAAATGCTATTTATATGCATAAATCCATGTTTAAGTCGATGTAAATTAAATTTGTTTTAACGTTTATATTCCAAAAATAGATCTTCCATAAATGAATACTTATTTTTTAATTTTTTTCTTGTTTTTTTGTTAAGAATTGACCTTGAAAGATGGTTGGCTCAAAACTATATTAAAATGAATGAATATTTTTTTTAAAAGCCTACTTTAAAATTAGGCTAACAATTAAAACAAGAATAAGTTAACATTAGCCGGTCTCATTAGAATTTCATTTATCGACGATTTCTATTGGTTGGAATTTAATTGAATTTTAATTGGTTAAAATTTTAATTTAAATTATCATTTATTTTTTTTCTGTAACTAGGGAAATTGGAGTTGCAGGAATTATTTCTCCCAATAATAATAATAATAAAAATAAAAATAATAATAATAAACGGATTAATATTTTTTATTATTATATTTGATATATTTATTTCATATTTTTTTCAAATTTTTTATTATTTACAGAAAATATTTTTAAAAAAAATATTAAAAAAAAAATAATAGCATTTAAAAACAAAATATTTATTTTATTAATAAAAACCCGATTTTTTTTTCGTTTTTATTTTCTTGAATAAAAATCATTGTAGTGAAAAACTTTATTTAATAAAATTGGTTTTAATCACCATTCTTTTTAATGATAAATTCAATATAAAAAATTAACAAAATGCAAATTGAATTGAGAGCGATGGATTGGGGGGAGGTTTGAATATTATATATCAATTAACTGTGGCCGCTTAGTACGCTGGAATTGGCTGTATTGTCAGTCCATTTCCCCGAGAGTTGGTTATTACAGTTTCCACGAAATTCGCTTCTCTTTTTTTAGATCACAGCAGCTTTGGGCATCCCTGGAGGGAGAGATGTCAGCTGATGAAGTGTTGCTTGAGTCGCAGGCAATTTGAACTACAAATTATACTATTCCTTTTATAGACAGTGAATATTGACAAAATGAGTTATCTTTTTTTCCCATTTTTTTCGTATAAATATCTTTATTTCTATTTGGTATTTGTCTTTAAGATGAAAGGAAAACCGAAAAAAAATTGATAGAAATATGTTTTTATTGAAAATTATTGTTTTTCTATTTAATTTACTTATCCATTCAACTTATGAAAATCGGAAATAAAATTATTAGCAAAAGCGCGAAGTGCTTTATAACTGCTGCATTTTGCCGGGTAGTCATTTTTATTTACTTGTTGGGAGTTGCACGCTCTTCCCAGCAAACGTTTTGTACTTTATTTTGCATCTTATAAAGGAATAATCATAAAAAAAGTGTCTCAAACATTTTCCAAATTAAAACCAGTTGATCCCATAGGTAAAACTTATTAAATCTCCCCAGCATTTAAAGTTTTAAATGAACTTAATTTAAAGGTTTAAAAGTTAGTAAGCAAGGAGGTTGGAGTGTTATATTTGCATGAAAAGGTCATTGTATGATCTGATGCATAAAAATTGCTATCATATTTCCAAAAAATATACCTATTAAAAAGAGCAATGATATAAAAAATAATTTATATAATCAAACCTGTATAAGACTCACGACTATTAATTATCTGACTATTATTTGCATTAAAACGTATTACAAAAAGGATCAAAGTCTTTTTATAATCTACTCCAAAATCAGATCGGATCCAAACAAGTCTGAAAGGATATAATTTCATAAATCTTGAGAATTAAAATAAATAAATAAATAATCGTATCTGACGTCGAAACGATTTAGTGGTAAGAAAAAAATCCTTTAATTAACTCATATCTAAAATATTTGAGTATAAGCCTTAAAAATAATTTCCTGTGATCTCATATGAGATCACATAAAATTTAGAAGATTCCGTAATTATCTGTCTGTATATATAAATATTTAACCTTCATCTATTAGTTATAATTGTCTGATTTCCTCATAAGTTTTAAAGATCTTCAATTATACGGAAATATACTTATGAAATTTGTTAATTTTTATGTGATCCCGTTTGAGATCATCGGGAGGTAATGGTTAATATAATACATTACAGATATTAACAATATCATGCTTTAGAGTAGCGATTCCCAACCGCCGGTCCGTGTAAAAATTTTTGACAATTTGAACTTTACATCAAAATATTAATTTGGCAAAATTCTCAATTCTCAATAATTTCAACTTGTCTCTCCAAGGAAGGATGACGAATATTTTCACACTTTGGAATAAGGTGGAAGCTTTAAAAAATAAACTGTTATTGTGGAAGCAGTTTTTAACGAAAAAAGGAATTGCCGATGTTTACCCTTCTGGATGACTATTTGATGTCTACTGACTTGAACCGAACAGTTATTTGCAGTGTAGTAAGTCAGCATCTGCAGGCATTGGTTAAATACTTTGACCAGTATTACCCTGAAGATAAAGATCCTTTAGCACACATTAACTCCATGAAACTTACACCAAAGGAGAAGGAAAATCTCATTGAATTGTCGGCTGACTGCACCCTAGAAACAAATTTTAAATCAATGTCTTTGACACAGTTCTGGATTTCTGTAAGGGAAGAGTATCCAATGCTCAATGAAAAGGATATGAAGCTTTTGATTACTTTTGCGACAATATAACTTTGCGAAAAAACGTTTTCTTCCATGTCGGCTATTAAAACCAAATATCGAAACCGACTTCAAGTAAATGCTGCTCTGCTCCATCTCAAAAAGACAATATCTCAATTACAGTCGTACAATGTGAAATCACATCCACCGTCATTTTCTTCAACAGATTAAAAGGCTTCGGCCGCTCCATCGATGCATCCGGCAAAACTTACAAACTCGACTGGAAACAAATCCAAGCCACATCATCCCACATCCCTTATCTCTACAAAGATATGAAGATTAAGCACGGTGCCATTGCTGTTGCCAAAGCCGACTCAACTACCCCTTCATTCAGAGCCACTAACATCAAAAGTGAAAACGGCGATCTCATTGAAAATTATCCAATCAAACTAAAATACGATGACCCCGATCATTGGAAGCAACTCCGAGCCACGGAAGAATATGAATCCAAAAAAAGGCAATACAAAACCAAAAAGAAAGAACTCAACAATATCAATCAAACCATCGCCAACAAATTGTTTTTTTTTTAAATGCCAGTTTATATTTTTCATAGATAATATAACTACGACTTGTTAACATCAATTCAACATAAATCATTTTTGTTTAACTTAGAGAGAACTTTTTTGACATCTGAAACATCGTTACAGTCGTGCATTGAGAAGATTTTAAATAAAAAGCAGCAGCAGATTTCACATTGAATCGATCTGATTGTATTGTGTTTTATTTTGTGTCCTACTGCAATTTTTAAATAAAATTTATGTTAAATTTATTAAATTTATGTATATATGATATCTATATAGTATGCATCAAGTATTATATTAAATATGTATGCTGACCGATCCGCAAAGAAATTAATATAATTTTACCGGTCCGCGATCAAAAAAGGTTGGGAATCGCTACTTTAGAGTTCATTTTGGATGCTATACAAGTCAAAAAGTAATTTTCTAACACAAACATATGTAACTATCATTTCTCAAAGTCGATTATTCTTCCTCTCATAATTCTGCTAACGTGCAACCAACTCAGAAAACGCTCGTTTAAAGACGTCTGGAGGACCAACAACGAAGAAAGCTTTCACAGAGATCCGAAGGTCATCTTTGCATGGAATTCTTTTAAAATGATTTTGAGATGTTTGCCTGGACGGTTTGAAAGGTAATTCATAATCATCCGTCTTGAAGATTTACTAGCTGTCTTATATATTTTGTCTGTTTATCGCAATAAACTCTCTCTAATATACAAAGCTAATTTGTCAACTTTATCCACTAAATTCTTGTGAAAACCCTTTTAGTTCAATAAAATTGAAAACAATCTTTCCAGTTTGTGAATTTTCCATTTCGCATCTTCCAAGCCCGCTTCTCTCCAAATAGTTTCTAATCTGCATACTTACATTTAGTTTCAGACAAGCACATACTGAGTATGATTCTATTATTCATAAATACATTTGACAGTAAAGTCTAAGCTTGAGGTTCAAAATTCCGAGGTATTAGGCTTACTTTCCATTTGAGGGGCATAAATCTTAATATTCCTTTTCTCATTCCAAAGTAGTTTAATGCTAAAGAAATAGATTTGGTATCGAGTCTAAGTTAAATTTCCATCAATTCCGTAATGATTTGTGCATCTCCTAATGTTTACAACATGAAGTTTGATTCTAAAAAAAAGTTGAGTATTTACCTTCAAACTCTCTTTCCCAATAGGTAACGATTGTTTGCAATCGGTCATCCTCCATTTAATTTGACTGCAGAAGATCAAAAATCCTGCTGAAAATTTTTATTCAGCACAATAAACATTTGCTGATACTACAATATTCGACCTCTGAAACTTTGACTAAGAGGAAACATTTTGCTGAAATATTTCGATAGATTGATAAAGTAAATCAAAAGAAATATGAAAAACCAAAATTAAGAAAGATGTATGAAAACAGATGTTTTCCTTTTCAGGTCGGACACCGATTGAATGTACCACATTTATTAATGATTCAAGGAAATATCATTACAAGATTCAAAGGAATACGTACAGAAGGAGACATATTTCTTAAATAAATAATTTTTCTATTAAATATTACTTAATTAAAACTAGTTAATTAACATTTAAAATGTGAATAAATCACCAGAGTAGAGGACGCTCCATCCTAAAATAATTTTTAACACCTGAAAATGTTCCTCACAATATTATATAAATATTTTATTGATGTAAAGTTAATGTAAATATATTCAAGAGGTTTCAGAAGAATACACGGGATTTACGAACTTAGAAAACAAAACAAAATAAAACAAGAAAAGTTGATGAAAATATTTTACTGGCGTGTGACAAAACGAAGATCTTTATTAACATTGTTACAAAATATGACATTAAAAAGTTTTAAAACCGGCAACGACTTCTTATATATTTTTGGTCTCATTAATGAAAGGTTTTAAAGGTTTGGTTTTTATTTATATCTAATTATTGTATATGAGAGAAGTATAACTACTCAGATATCAATCCGCGAAAAGAATAGTCAAGAAGGGAAATGAAATATCAAAACTTATAATTATACTATTACTTTGGTATTCTCTTAAGTTATATAAGGAGACAAGGTTCAACACAAACCGTCTTCCATTGTGTAAGCCTAACACTTTTGTTACTCACAAAACGTTTTTGTGGCAACAACTTTAAGTTCCAAGCTTTTGTAACAGTTAAACCAGAAGTGTTCGTGGATGGTAGATTTATATGATCTCTCTATAGAATATTCTGAAAACTATTTTATAAATGTATTCATCTGAAAGTCATTTAACTAAAACCCTTATAGACTATTAATTTCAGTAACTTTATCATACGAAAATTAGATAAAGTTTAAGAGTTTTATCACAGAGGAAGCCAAGTTAAATTTCATTACGTTTGTTAAAAAACAAAATTCTGGCTCACAGTGTGATGAACAACCTTCGTGAAGTGGCAGTGTAAGGTGGACTGCCTTGTTATTAATTGCAATTTGAACCTTTTTCTTCTGCGAAAGGGTTTAGTTATCTTTGCCTTGAGGTTATTAACCATATTTTTTTAAAAAAAGAGGAAGACATAAATTAAGCATTATAGATATACGAAAGAGTTCATTTGATTTCAATAAATCATGACACTAATTAATTTCAAGATCTGTGGTTCTCATAGTTCTCCTGTCCATGGAAAACTAATACGAATCTACATTAAACAATAAAAGTAACCTAATTACGGAAAGTATTATGCAAAATTATGAACAATTTCCCTGTTAAAAATAAGCAAAAAAAGTTGAGGAAATAGAACAAATTTTCTGAATGACACTTTCTGATATTAATTTAAAATAATTAATTCATTACTTAAATTTGGCTTTCCTTTTGAAATCTAAGAAAAGACTTGATACGTATAACGTATTTTTGGTTTTTTGTAACTGCTTTTGACTTTGTAAATTTAAATGCATTTTTGTCTCATGAAGCTAACTAATTTCCAAGATTTACGGTTCTTGGAGCTCTTAACTTTTTTATGACAATAAATCAAGATATATTTGTCACCCAAAAAATAAAAATCAGATCCTGTGAGCGGAAGATCACCAAAAATGAGAGGAAAGATTATAAAAAGGCATTCAAATTAATAAAGACAAAAGCGGTTACAAAGAAAGGTAAAGATTTGTTTTATATATCAAGTCTTTTCTAAGATTTAGGAAGGAAAGCCAAATATAATTAATGAAGTAATTACTTTAAATTAATATCAGAAAGTGTCATTCGGAAAATTTGTTCTATTTCTTCAACTTCTTTTACTTACTTTTAACAGAGAAATTGTTCACAATTTATTAATACTTTCTGTAATTAGGTTACTTTTATTGTTAAATGTAGATTCATATCAGTTTTCCTTTGACTTTAACTTTTGTTAAAAATTCTTATGATGGTGCGATTAACATTGAGTACAATATACAGTGCTTTTTATATGCGTCGGAAACCATTTGTTCCTTTGTACATTATAATTTTATTTTATAATGTTGAATTTTATTTTAGTAAACATCCAGATGAACAAATTTTTTGAAAATATATTGAATGCATACATATATTGAAATTCGAACCTTTAAAATGTGTTTAAATTCAGACCATCCAAACAGGCTCATGGCACCTTGGATGCTGTAACAAAAGGAAAGAACGAGAATGCCTTTATACTATTAGAACAGCAAATATAGATGAGAGTTAAAAATCACAAATAAATCGTTCGTGCAGCGAAAAACTTCCTAATCTCGCTAAAATCAGTTGTTTTTGGTAATGCATTAAAAATTTTTCATTAAGTCTTTATTAATTTGCCGTATTCACTAGATTTAGCACTTCGTAACTTTGCACTGTTCCCAAAAATGAAAATGAAGTTTAAAGGACATGTTTTAATGACATTGATCAACCAAAATGTACCGACACTCACAGTAGAGGCACTACCAGAACTTAGCTGACGAAGAATTTTAATAACTCTCTAAAAAGTGTATTGAATCCATATATATATATATATATATATATATATATATATATATATATATATATATAT